>PITA01019997.1:0-36069 GCA_004023965.1 Spilogale gracilis | reverse complement strand
TTTTTTACTGAAATGTAGTTGACGTACAATGTTATATTCATTTCGGGTGTATGGCATAGCGATTCAACAGCTGTATACATTACAGAGGACTCCCCACTTATGAAGGGCTGTCCTATGCATTGTAGGGTGTTCAGCAGCATCGTTAGTCTCTACCCACTAGATGCCAGTGGTGCCCCCCCCCCCCCCCCGCGTTGTGACATCCATAAATGTCTCCAGATATTTGCATCTGTCTGTGCGGTGCAAGGGCACCCCAGCTGAGAACCACTAACCTAGCAAGAGCAATATAGCTTTTTTTTATCTTCTTAGTTTAAAATTCTTTTCTTTTTTTATTACTATGTTCAATCAGCATTAGTTTTTGATGTAGTGTTCAATGATTCATTAGTTGCGTATAACACCCAGGGCTCATCACAACAAAAAAGAACTTTGATCTAGGATGTTTTCCTCCTTCAAATGAGGTTATCTTTTAGATCATTATAATTTCAACAATGTGTCAAATAATCACAGAAGTCACAATTTAGGTTTGAGATGTTTATCTGTGGGAATGTGAGTAACATACTGACAGTATTTTCTGAAGGAATAATTTGTATGTGCAGACTAACATATTTTTCTGACTTGTGCATTTAATTATATGAAATGTCTTTTGGTGATATGATAATATGATTATATTTAGTGATAAATGAATCCTCTTCATGAGAAAATTATAAAAGGAAATGAGGAAGAAATGAACAATTTAGAAAAAAATTATAGCTTTCATATTTTCCCCCTTATTATTGAAGTAGGCATGTTGTCACCACTTGCTCAAAAAGTGAAACACATAGATACAGAGAACAGAATGGTGGTTGTTGGGAGGGGAAGAACTTCGTATGGTGATGGATATTAACTAGACTTATCGTGGTGATCATTTGCAGTGTATACAAATATCAAATCATTACATTACATCATACACTTGAAACTAATAAAATGTTATATGTCAATTATATCTTAATAAAAAAATTATTCCTAAAAATTTCCAATAGGGGCGCCTGGGTGGCTCAGTCGGTTGAGTGTCTGACCCTTGATCTCAGCTCAGGTCTTGAGCTCAGCGTCAGGAGTTCAAGCCCCAAGTGTGGAACCCACTTAAAAAAAAATCGAATATTTCTGGTCAAATTTGAGTAGTTCCTCTGCATTGTCACTGAATGTAATATAATTTTACTAGTTATTGCTAAGCATTTTGAGCTCCAGAGTTATTATCATTAAATAATGTAGTCACATATTTTTAAGTAAACTTAGCCGAGAAGATGTGCATATTTTCTTACTTGGAATATTAATTTCTCAGGTTAAAAAACTAAGTAGAGTCAACAACCTTTGGCTTAAATATGCTTTCTCTTTGTTTTACTAGAAAGTTCTACTAAGACAAATTTGAAGGACAAACATCTCACTTAAATGGTTATTGTGATTGAGGATTTCTGTAATGATTTCACTGGGGAGGTCCCCTTCCCAGCTGATTACTGAGTGGTTGATACAAACTATCAGTAGTTGATACAAACTATCAATATTTATTTCTGATACATCTGATAACAATATCAAAATCTTCAGAATTTCAAGGAATACCATCCTCATCAATATTACGCTGAGGTTCTCTTTAAACAGGGGAAACAGACTGTTTTCCTTCATCTAAAGTATAACAATAAGCAACACAGTTCCTATGCAGTTTCCAGTGCTAACACAATCTGTGCTTCCATTTTGAAGAGAGCATTATGTAAAACAGTGATAACATTTTGGTTTAAGCCCGAAATCACAAATTTTGGATGAGAAACCTTGGTTATTTTCATAAAATCATCAGAAGTATTTCAGTTCACTTCTTTACATGTTTATAACTAAGAAACAGTCACTCCAGATTTGCCAGTCTCTTGTGATTAAATATGAACATTTGTATACAACACTTTAGCAAAATTCACAGAAGATTTTGGAGAGTCTTATAATATTTATGACATCAATTGATCAAATGAGTTTATGCAAATGTGTGCTCCCAGTGCTTTTCACTGGGGGGAACTTTGCCTCCCAGGATACTTTCGCCAATGTCTAGAGACGTTTTTGTTGTCACAGTTGGGAGGGGATGGCTTGCTGCTTGCATCTACTGGGTGAAGACCGGGAATGCAATGCCCAGGACAGTCCGGGAAACTCTTGAGGTGTTCCTCAGACCTGAGACATTTTGCCGTTCTAAAGTCGGCATCCGTGTCTCGGTGGGTGTGCCGACTGTCTTACTCGTGTGGGTCCCAGCACAGTGCAAAGACAAGATAATCTCATAATAGGTTCCTTCTTTTGTTATCCAGAGCTGTCATTTTAACTGCAATTCATTCTTAATGATTTCTCGGTGAGACATGGGCAACTTCGATATTTATGGTCGGTTTATATTACTGGTGGGAGTCAAAAGTTTTACTCCATTCCTGTGACAAATGTTTTTGAATTTCTGATGCAAGCTCCTTTTATCCGCTTTTTGTTTTATCGGGGCACAAGTTTGTTTTGAAGAGGATTAAATTTAATTTGAAAATGAATGTGTGTGCATCAAAGAGAGAGAGAGAAGAATGGAGAGACACAGAATGAGGGAGAGAGAGGCACAGGGAAGGAGAGAAACAGAGAGAGGGAGGGAGTGAAGTTCTGGGAGCTCAGACTTGAAAACAGATTTTTAAAATGCATTCCTTTTTTATTCATTCATTTCATTGCAGTTACTTGTGAGTAGCATTTATCTCGCTATTTTTCTATATAAAATATTACATTTCTTTAGAAAAGATACTAATTTTGGAAGGTGTTTGCTTTTCCTGTCTTTTTACTGGTTTTGACTTCAAAATACCATTTTGCAACTCTATTTGTGCCTAATCGAACACATTTTTAAACACATTTAAACAAATACAGGCAGTTCCTGCATCTAAATACTCTTAGAAACAACCATCATTTCTTCTACTACAAGGCTTGGAGTCAGTTCTCTCCATAGCACAATCGGGGACAAATTGCCTTTTCTATTGGACGTATCTTTAGCACCGAAAGAAAGAAAGAAAGACCACTTACACATATCTACAGCTGTAGTTGCTAAAATGCAGATTTTTTTCTATTACTGCAGCCTAGGAGTTCTTTATTTAGTGACTTTTTGAAATGATAGCTTTACTTCAATGGGTGTTTCCTGAAATATTTGCAGTTTGGGACATTTGGAATGTTTAATGGAATGAGAGGTTCTTATCTATAAATTGGAATTATTTCACAAAATCTGAGAGTGTGTGCACATATATCAGTGTATCCATCCATCCATCCATCCATTGATACACTAAGGGAGAAAGAGATATTTTCACTGAAGTGGCCAAAGCACACATCCTCCTTTTCTCTTTCAGGGCACAAGTTTTGTTCCTATTGTTCCCTCTCTTGTGTTGTCCCGAAGTGAAAGACATCTGCAACAGGTCGCAGATGGGCATTATCAATAATCATTTCAGTAGCAAAATCCATCATTCTTGGGATCATCCCCTCTCACCCCACATTAGCTCCTCGCTCCAGAAAGTCTTTGCTTTTGACCTTGTCTGTAAACCGTACCTCCCTTTTCAATCACGGCATTTCACTTCCTGGAAAAGTAGCCTTTATTTCTCAAGGAGTTGAACAAATGGAAGGTTCTGACTGGTGTCCTGACTGCACCAGCACGGGGTGAATGCCTTTTTTTCCCCCCCTCAATCTTGCAACTGTTTACCCAGATGAGCTACCAATTGCATTTCCTCACGTACATGTCTTGTCTCCCACTCATTGGTACCTGCGAGGTCTGAGACAGCACAACCCATATTCTTTCAGCTTGACCCTGAGGAGATGCGGGCCTAGCTTTTATTTAGGTTAAGGTTGGCATTCGGGGAACCGTGCACGTGAGCCAACATAACCCTGAGACCCAGTGCTGTCAAACTAACACAAGGAAGCAGGCCACAGAGCTGTCTCTGAGAAGCTTCGGTCTTCGAATCACACCTCTGATATGACCAACAGGGTTGACATCTCGCCGTTGTTTGGACGATCATAAATGGCTCTGTCAAGAGCCTGTTTGCAAAAGCTTGGCCAGTTTCAGAACGAAGTTGCCGTTGAGTTGTCCCTGTTTCATCTCACTATTTGGAAAAGACACTTGAATTGTTAACATGTAAATACATCAAGTTAAAAGCCAGAGGCAGTGAAAACCAAGTCAAAGCAAGAAATGTACTGCAATCCAACCGTTCTTCTGGGATGAAGAAGAAGATATATGGCAATCATTTTGACATCTGACAACTTCTGTTACTCAGTTCAGTTAAATGGAAAGAATTGGAAAGCACCGTGATATCTGTTTTCTCTCGTATGTGATGCTAGTATGGTTCATATTGACAAGTGATGGTAACGGAAATTAAAGTATGTGAGGGCGGCCATATGTTCCCTAAAACGTAAATTGGTGAAGATGAAGGCATAGTCTCCACACCAACAGCGTCTGCAGCGCCTGGAGCTGATTTGAAATGCAGACCATGATGGGTGTTAAGGAGGGCACGTGCTGTGATAAGCACTGGGTGTTCAACGCAGCTAATGAATCACTAAACACTATACGGTGGCTAACTGAACATAATAATTTAAAAATTTTTAATTAAAAAAATGCAGATTGTGTGCCAGATGAGAGACGTGCTGCATCCGAATCTCTGGGGATGGGGGTGGGCAAGTCTGCGTCTGAGCAAGCCGTCCAGGGCGTTCGGGAGCATGTCCAAGTTTGAGGCCACTGACCTATGGATGGATGGATGGGTATGGGGTGACGGTCACAGGTACAGGTGTGGGTGCAGACATGGGACTGCGCATAAATACGGACACAAATACAAACATAGGTATAGATAGACATGCACATGTGTGGGTAGATATGTAAATACAGACATTTGGAATTGCCACTATAGGATTTCTGCAGGGGAGCAAATTATTTCTTTGTGCTACGGATCTGGCTGGGTCAAGCCTTCTTTTTCTAGGGAATGGCGCTGTGACTTACAAAGTGAGAAAATCCGAATTTGTTGAACATTTCTCTGCACTATTCAATTAGTGCGCGCCCTGTCCTGTCCGTCGCTGGGGCAGCTCCTTCCCTGAGAGACTGGTTTGCTCTTGCCTCCTCTTTGCTCTCTTCAAGGTTGTTTTTTGTGATTGGATCGGCAAATGAATGGTAACAGAATTTTGAAGCCAATGGTCTCCTACGCAATCGTTTTACTTTTCAGATTTCTTTTGAGCTTGTTTCGCTTCATATGAAATGCACTGTTTGCAGTGGGGGTGAATTAGAAACAAAGTTGTGATAAAAGGGAATTTTAAAATACATTATGGTAGACTTCAAAATAGTAATGATATCGTTTGGGAAGAAAATCTCAATATGCACAAAAATATTTGGGAGAAGAGTCACAAAGCATAATCAGTGATTCTTGGATTATAGATGATTTTAATATTACTCATTTTGTTTATTTCCATAGTTCTGGTGTTTTGGGTTAGAAGCTTGTATTGCTTTTATAATAGGCAAAGGTAATATTATAAATGCATATATATATATTATATAACAAGAATAATTAAAGGAAGGGATTACGATTTTACCTTGAATTTAAGAGTCCATCAATTATGTCAGCTCTATTTGTTCACCAGTTTTCACATTAAAAAAAATTACGGGGGGGGGGCGCCTGGGTGGCTCAGTGGGTTAAGCCTGTGCCTTCGGCTCAGGTCATGATCTCAGGGTCCTGGGATCGAGGCCCCACATCAGGCTCTCTGCTCAGCGGGGAGCCTGCTTCCTCCCCTCTCTCTGCCTGCCTCTCTGCCTACCTGTGATCTCTCTCTCTGTCAAATAAATAAATAAAATCTTAAAAAAAAATTACTGGGGATGGTACAGTTAAATGACGACTCTGCCCACGGAAAGGACAGGGAGTCCACTCTACGTAGATCATTGATTGAGTCGTTAAAACCATGTAGAATTCCTATCTAGGGAAAAGGGAATATTTAAGTGTATGTGGCCATAAGAAAATGTCTCGCTTTGTTTTTTGCGCAAGATGTGTGGGGGCTTGTCCCGCTCAGGAAGCGTTTTGAAATGGATAATGGCCCTTTTCCTGGTATTCAGAGTCACGTGGCTTAGTCCTCTTTTGAAAGTCTTCCTTTGAAGATAAACATAGGCATAGGTTTTTGCTTAATTCTCCTTCTCTAAAATCCCTTTCTGCTCTAAACTTCTACAGTTCCATAACGAGTGTGGATAAGCGGCAATTAACAAATGGGAGAACGAGCCATTTTATTTTTCTCCCACATATAAAACTGAACCCATAGGATCTTGCCCCAAGGTGGGACCCAAGTTATTTGTGCAAGCTGTAGAATTCCCCAGGATAAAGTGTGTGCTATGTGTGAACTGTGAGGGCAGACCCCAGATCACTTTGATGCCCCTGGCTGATAGTAATAACAAAATCCACTTAAATCAGGTCAAATAATTGGGAATCACAGGTAATCCCAGGTTTGGTGGGTTTGGTGGGTTTCATCCAGCCACTCTGGATCCTTTTCCTGCCGTTTTCTTCACTTTCTGTTCCTTGAAGCATCTCAAAGCCGGTATTGAGAGAACCTATGGCAATCGAGAGAAAGCTGACAATGTTTGGGCCAGTGGTTCCCAGCTTGGGGTCATCCCCGCGCCCACGACCACCAAAGGGCACCCAGCAATGTGTGCAGCCATTTGTGTCCGTCACAGCATCTAGTGGGGAGAGACCCAAGTCACTGCTAAACTCCTGCAGTGCCCGGGACAGTCCCCCACAACTGAGAGTGACCCAATCCAGAATGTCCATAGTGCTGAGGTTGAGAAACCCCAGCGTATGGGAAGAAAATGTTTCCTTTTCCTGCGTTTCTTCCTTACATTTAAACAAGCATTTTGCAGAAGACCCCAGCCGCCTTTCCCTCAAGTGCCTCTGGCTGTAAGGAAGGCAGATGGCTTTACGTCTGGGTTCCAGAATCAGTCATGGGCAGGAGGGGACGGTATCCCCAAGATCGGCTCACTGATCCCCAAACTATGTGGGAATGGCCGCTCTATCCACTGTTCGTGTGAATGATAAATGCACATCCGGGTTGGTTCTGTTGCATAATGAGCAAGAAAGTATAATTCAGGGCTCATTAAGAATCCTGTGAGCTGCTAAGGAGTAAACACATTCTCCGTAGCAATTCAAGTTCTCCCTGTGGGATTTGGGGAAGTTCTTCTGCACCTGTGTGTGTGTGTGTGTGTGTGTGTGTGTGTGTATGTGTGTGTTTTCTAGGTCATCTGCATTAATACCTTTTTAAGAAAAAAACATGACTGGAAGTGACTCATTGACTATCCAAAGACTGTTTCTAGAAACTGTCTTCGTTGAGGAGAAGTGACTATTTTAGAGACGGTTTTGCAAAACCAGTCTTTATACTGAGTCATTTAACAATTTTATTATTTTTACTTATGTTTTAAGAGTTGTAGTTTTGTAAGTAATCTTTACACCTAATGTGGGGCTTAAACTCACCGTTCCGAGAACAAGAGGCAGATGCACTTCTGACCGAGCCAACCAGGCACCCCAGCAATTTTATTATTAATTGAGGTGAGAGACGATGTTAGTTTGGACGAGGAGAGAACAGTGCAGATGAGCAGAGGAGGTCAGAATCGGGCGTGCTTTGAGGATAGAGCCAACAGGCTTTTCCTCATGGCTGGGCCGTGGAGTACGATGTGGAGTCAGAGGGAACAGGGAGGGAGTCAAGGGTTTTGGCGTGAGTCACTGGAAGGGTAAACTTGCCGTCCACTTAGCTGGGGAAGACCAGCAAGGAGCAGGTTGGGAGGAAGTTCAAGCACTCAGGGAATTCAGGAAAAAACACCCACTTTTGTCATTTGAGCAAGCCAGGGAGCTCTTCCTGCCTCCAATTTTAATTTTCTTAACACCGTCCACTTATAACCTAAAACGTAGTCAAGTTGTGGGCTACAACACTTACCTTGCTATTCTTTTTATCTGGCCAAATGGTTCATCTTTCCTGTCCAAGGTGAGAGAGGTCTGTTTCTTTCTTTCCAGGTGTATACGCAGGCTATGAAAGATATTTACCAGAGATGACTTACTTTATCAAAAAAGCCTACTGATAATCTGCATTTATGGGCACTTAGTTGGCTTAATATCAATTAATAGTGTATGTTTTTCCTTTAGGTGAAACGTGATCCTGGATTTCTCAAAATTATACCACACATCAAATTTTGTTTGCCTAACAATTTCCTGGAAAGTTTCTTAAAAATGCAGATTCCCGAGCCCCAGAAGGCCTACTGTGGTCAGTTCAGGACTGGACCGCAGCTGGTCCCTGTCATTGTCTGATTACAGGGCCCGAGAACCACAAGGTTTCCCGGAGCCCACACAAATGTCTTCAAGCCTAAAAGGAAATTATTGGCTCCCAAGGCAGTTATGCAGATGCTTACCTATATATCCAAAAGCACAGTGTGTATCAGTTTCATTGTGAGTGAGTGTTCCAAAACAATCTTATCTCATTTGAAAGCAATTTATAGTGCACAAGTTTCTCTCTTAGTGAGTGTTCCTGAAAGCCTACACTGATGCCTTAAAAATCACAGCCAAACCAGAATTCTAGGAGGTACTCATTGCCAGATCATGTCAACATCAAAATTATAAAAATTCTTTATAAAACTAGGTGATAGGCCTCAAAAGTAGGTGTTTAAGGCAGAATCCATGGGACTCGTGATTAGGGGAAGAAAAGCATCCTCAGGTGAATCTAATTCTGATCCTACACTCACACTTGGGGAACCTAAGGTCTAGGTGGGTGTTTCATATCATCAAAGCATTCTTGCCTGCAGCCAATCATTTGTCAGGTTTTCTCAGCGTCTACTATGTGCAGGCATGATGCTAGATGTTAGAAATACAGCGGTAAACAAAATTTTCATTGTGCAACTTCCGGGCCAGTGAGAGAGACAGTCAACAGACAAATGGACAAGCATATGGAAACAAATACAAGTCCAGCTGAATGCTGAGAAGAAAACCAGCAGGGTGTTGACATCGAGAAGCCAGGAAATACTGACTTCTGCCTGGGAAGGCCAGAGAGGGCTTCTCTGAGGGAGAGGGATTGCAGAATACGGAAGGAGGCGCCGGCCCTGGGAAGCGCAGGGAACAGCATGGGCAAAGATCCCCACACTGGGCCAAGCTTGCCTTGACGGAGAGTGTCAGGAGCACGGGAGGAAAGAGAGTGGGGGGGAGGGGAAGGAGGCCGTTGGCCCAGTCCCTGTGGCCCAGGGACTTCCCATGCAGATGGATTGTACTCTAGGTGCAGTGGAAGCCAAGTGAAGGTCTTGGCTTCCTTGTTTGTTATTCGAAAAGCTTGGCTGTGGCATGGCACTTCGTGTAGCGGCGCTCAGCTCTGGAGTGCGAATTCCAACTTCGCCTCTTAAGAGGCAGCGTGACCTTGGACGTGTTCCAGCCTGTCTTCACTCAGGTCCTCAGGGGCAGAATGGGAGCGATGGCCCCACCTGCCGCCTGAGGTAGTTTAGCACATTGAATGAGCCCACGATTAGCCCTATATACATCTCAGTAAGGAAGATGTGCGTCTCGGGTCATTCTGGTTTCCCCCGTGGATAATTTAACTGGGCAAAGGCAAGAGCAGACACGGTTAGGTTGGTTAGGAGGCTGCTGCGAAATTTGTTGGAGAGAATGTTCGGGAGAAACGTGATGGAGGCTGGAGATGGGGTGATGAGAGCAGAGTTGGAGAGGAGGGGCAGAGTTGACCGAACCTGGAAATGGGTTAAATGTGGGACACGAAGTGAAGGCAAGAATAAAGAAAAGCAATTTGGTTTCTGGCTCAACGAACCGGGTGCAGAAAAATCACCGTCATCAATCATCATCAATATCATCCGCAGCAACATTTACTGAGTGGGCGTGCCTGCCAGACACTGAGATAAATGCTTTATAAACACCTCCGAAGATGTGGGAGGCTTAGGTACAGAGACATTTGCCAGAAGGGAAAGTCAAGAGTTCAGCGTTGGATAAGTGAAGCTTGAGATGACCCTGAGATACCAGTTGGAAGGATCAAGAAGGCAGTTGGAGAGCGGACTCTACAAAACTCAGAGATCACTGGAAATAATATTAATATAAATAATATTCGCGAGTCGTGAACTTTGCAACGGAATTCACCACAGTGTACTTTTGTATAATGATCTGGGCTGTTTCAATAATATTTTATTTCTTTTGGCCTAAGCCTTTTTTGAGTTCAAGTCTTGCTTCCTAACAACCTTCATGTCAATGGACTTTTCCGTCGATTCTCCATAGTGTAAAATAAAGTATCACATTAATGTTTCTGACTCTGAAACAGAACTCTACTGACTCAACTTGTCTAATCTGAAGTTCACGTTCCCCGTGAAACATTTCCAAATTAAAACTCAAAGACACTTTAGTTCAAGTTATGGTCTGAAGTCAACAGAATTATATTAATTCATATGTGTATAGAAAAGCATGTATTTGCAGTGTTCCAATTGTCATTTAAATTGACATTTGAATGGTTTTTCCAATCCCACACAGTTAGTGGCATAAGGTCTTGAGAAAGCATGAAACGTTTGTTCATCAGCCTCATATTTCGTCGGGCTTGCCAAACACAGTTCATTTTCCATAGAAATTCACAAACTTGAGCAGTGGCCAAATTGTCAGAGTCGCTGAATGTAAGCCAGTGAATAAAATCGTTAAACCCTTTGATTTCCCCCACTTTTTTCCCTTAAAAAGTAACAGAGCGTGTGCCTCTGCGTTTTATTATTTGACATCTATTCCCCACAGCACCCAAGTGTGTTTGAGAAAAAGCCTGTATGGACATTGCAGCACGGAGCGGATGCAGGCGGGTCTTTTGGGAACGTTCATCTGCAGCCTTACTCACCCTCCGGCGGGAAAGACTATTCCTTCATAGTTGCACTGACATCCTTCTGAGGACAAGGGTACCCACTTGTAAGACTAAATAATTTTAAGGACTTTTCAGCTTTGAAAAATTGTAAGGCAGATTCAGAAGATGCAAAACTTACATGTTTTGTGCAAAATGTGAGAAATCCAGACACTGTGCATTGTAGTTAACTGGAGTCCCTAGCAAAGCTTTCTGTATGTCTCTCTCTCTCTCTTTTTAATCAGAGAGAGAGAGAGAGAGAGAGAGAGAGAGAGAGAGAGTACAAGCAGGGGGAGTGGAAGGCAGAGGGAGAAGCAAGCTCCCTGTGGACCAAAGAGCCTGATGTGGGACTCGATCCCAGGACCTTAGGATTGTGACCCCAGCTGAAGGCAGCCGCTTAACCTGCTGAGCTACCCAGTTGTCCTGCAAACCTTTCTCTTAAGACTTTAGTTCTAGGGCGCCTAAGGCCTAGAGTCCCGGGGTCGAGTCCCGCATCGGGGAACTCATCGAGCTGGGAGCCTGCTTCTCCCTCTGCCTCTGCCTCTCTCATTCTTTCTCTGTTGCTCATGAGTAAATAAGTTAAAAAATCTCAAAAAAAAAAAGATTTCAGTTCTAATAGCAGAATGTACTGATTCAAGCAAAATCCTGAGCATGGGGCAGGATGGAACTAGTTATCATGGAGAAAACAATACTGGTGGGAATTGGTCCATTGTGTCCCCAAAATAGTTTGGAAAGATAAAGGATATAGAAATGAGTAATAATAATCATGATTATTAATAATTAGAATGTGTCTGTAACTCTAATGTAGTTCTCTTAGTGGATGATAAAATTATCTAAGAATGTTGGATTCTTTTTAACTCAGTGACCGCTGTGGTATTCTCTTCATTGAATCGCTTCCTTCATTGACATCACCTGCTAATTTCATTTTTACTTATAATAGTGAAAATGCACAGTAGCCCCTAGAGGCAATATGCTTATTTTAAAATTGCTAAAAAAAAAAAATCCTTTCCTTTCAAAAAAGGTGAAAGGTAACAACTACTGAATTTCAGCTATGAGAAAGTCACCGAGCTGTGAGGCATAAGTCACATGGAATCTGTTTGGGGAGGGCAGCCACATGGGGCAAGGGAAACTAAGTTCAAAAGGACTCTCACAAATGGGGACCACGGGCATGCTGAAAAGGGGTCACCACTCGAGAGTGAGGGTGTCAGAGAGGAGCAGGGCTGAACCACAAAACTGGAGCAGGATTCTTGTCATCACTGGCCTAGAAATGAAGTTGAGGAGAAAGGTCCCAATGTGCCCAGGGCCAGCATTTATCACTCCCTGCTTGCCGGAAGCCCCCTCTCCCCAGGACCCCTGCCGAGCCACACTGGTGAATGAACAGGAGCAGTTGTGACCTCACAAGAACCCAGTGTGATTCTGGAAGGGTTGAGGCAAGGCGATGAGAGCTAGCATTTGTTTTTTAATGGAACGGTTTTCTTGAGCTGTAACTCACGTGACATAGAATTCAGTCACTTAAAGCGTATACCTTAGTTATAGTCATAGAGTCGTACACCCATCCTCACCATCAATCTTAGAACAGTTTCATCAGCCCAACGAGAAACCCCACACCCCTTAGTCGTCACCGCCTGTGATCTTCCCGTCCCCCAGAACCCTTGGCAACCCCTCATCTTCCGCCACTCTATGGATTTGCCTCTTCATGGGATCCTACAATATGAGGCCTTTTGTGACTGCTTTCTTTCCCTTAGCGTACTGTTTTCAAGGATTGTCCACACTGTGACATGTACCGGGATGTCTTTCCTTTTCACGGCTGAATAATATTCCATCGGGTGGATTCACCACATTTTGTTCAGTTGTTTGTCGATTGATGGACATTTGGGTTACTTCCACCTGTTGGCTATCATGGATAATGCTGCTGTGAACACGTTTGTGTCCAAGCTTTGTGTCAACATCTAGCGCCAGTTCTCAGTGGGATTGCTGGAGCACATGGTAACTCTGGTTATAATATTTTGAGAAACCGGCAGACTGTTTTCCAAAGCATTTTACATTCTCGTCAGCAAGGTAGGAGAGTTCTAATTTCTCAACATCCTTGCCAACATTTCTTTTACCTATCCTAGTGAGTGTGATGTGCTATCTTGTTGTGGTTGTAATTTGCATTTCCCTGGTAGCTGATGATGTGAAGATTTTTTAAAAGATTTTATTTATTTATTTGACAGAGAGAGACACAGCTTGAGAGGGAACACAAGCAGGGGGAGCGAGAGAGGGAGAAGCAGGCTTCCCGCCGAGCATGGAGCCCGATGTGGGGCTCGATCCCGGGTCTCCAGGATCATGACCTGAGCTGAAGGCAGTCGCTTAATGACCGAGCCACCCAGACACACCAAGAATCTTTTTTTTTGAGAGAGACAGAGAGAGAGAGAGAAAATTGTTGCCTTCAACATGCCTGTAGTATCTCTACCACTTACTACAAACTAGCACAGGTCTACGTAACCATTTACCTCTACTTCCTAACCTTCGGGTTCTTCTCCCTGTAAGAGCGTGGGGCCTCTCTGCCTTGTGTGCTGAAGGAGGCCTTCTGCAGCTGACAGCTCCCCAGGGTGTCTGACTCAGAGGATCACAGTGACCCCCCAGGCTTTCTCCCTCCCAGGGCCTCTAGCTGCGCATTCCAGCCGGGGAGCCTGCCGGCCTGACTCCTCTAACTCTTTCAGCCGACTCCCTGTCTCCAGCCTCCTTCTCCATTCCCACCCTGGCCGGGGGGCTCTGGGTGGAAAGGATGGGGGGTCAGTTCTGCCTAGAGCTGCTGCTGCTGCTGAGGTGTAAGGAGCCTGGAGAGGTAAGAAGATGCGGGGCGTGCATGTCTGGCTCTGTGCCCGTACCTCCTGCTTCGGGCACGGCAGATGTGAAAGGCTTCATGGGGCTCGTGACCCTGGAGCAGCGGTGGGGGCAGGTGGACGCGAGCAGGCAAGAGTGAGAGAAGCAAGAGCTTTGGAGGGCTTGGCTCAGCTTGTCGCAGCTCTCGAGTCTCTTTCAACTTCAAAGTTCAGATGGTTCAAATGACACAACGTCTCTGCCTGTTGCTTTAGGAGAAGGTTCACAGCCTTTGAGGCAGGGTGACTGGAATGTTGCTTATCATTGCCAAGACACTTATGTTTTTATTGTAAGCTCCGAGCACGTCTCAGTAAGGACCTGTCATTTCTTCTGCACCTTTCCTTTTGGCTCTTTTGTTCAGGACTTTTGAATCGATGCACTCGACCGTGCATACTGACGTATGCTGTCGCTGCGTAGGTCTCCGTGGCCTTCTGGCGCAGTGTTTTTCTGTGACAGGTAGGGAAACTGAGGGTGAATGTGGACCAGGTTGAGTGGCACAGGGTCAGCTAGCTGTTCTGTGACAGAAATGAGACTGAACAGCATTGCTTTGTAGCCTCTCTCTGGGTCTGGTTTCTTGGGTACCATATAATGACAGACGTTTGGGACAAGGGCGGATGTTGTCCCTCCCCTCACTATGATAGAGGAGCAGGATTCAATGACACGGGCGAGTAACATGGGTACTGATATGAAACCACGAAATGTGGCCGCCTCTGCCCTTGTGGCCACTCTGTGCGGCAAAGACAGATGATCATTTCAGAAAAACCAAGATTCTCAGAACCAAGATTTGAAACCAATGGTTTCAAAAACCATTTCAGAACCAAGCCTTGCTTCTGCCGCCTGCAGCCTCTGGTACACACCTCATTCTTCATGCTTCCAGGTTTTCATGATTACAGAGAAAGAACTTCAAAATCCATCTTTTCTTTTTATTAACTTAGAATATTACCGAACTAGGGGCGCCTGGGTGGCTCAGTTGGTTGAGCGACTGCCTTCGGCTCAGGTCATGATCCCGGAGACCCGGGATCGAGTCCCACATCGGGCTCCCTGCTCGGCGGGAAGCCTGCTTCTCCCTCTCTCGCTCCCCCTGCTTGTGTTCCCTCTCTAGCTATGTGTTTCTGTCAAATAAATAAATAAAATCTTTTTTTTTTAAAAAAAAAGAATATTACCGAAGTGTTTACAGGGTTTAGGTATGTGCTGGTTTCGGACAGCTCTGAGTCAAAGTGTCTTAGCATCCTTCCTAAAGGAACCAGATGGTACCACGTTACACGGTGCTTTATTTGGTGAGTTTAAACAACAGCAGCAGCACACCAGGGTGAAGTGACAACCTTTGTCACAGATTGACAGTCTGTCACCTTGGACTACATGCACAGGCCACTGTGTGTAGGAAGCAATGCAAACATATATTAATTATTTAATTCATTCAAAACCAAAAAAGCTTTTGGAGAAAAATTACTGCTCTAGATGACCATCATTTGCAATCTGTTGAATGATTCTGCTCTGAGGGACGACAGAGAATATTGTGATTCTGATTATTTACAGTAATAGCAACTAGAAAATAAATCAAGTCAGGTTGCCACGATGGCAGGTTCCTGGATAACTCCCACCGTTCCTCGGGAGCCTTTGTGCTCTGTTCGTGGGGAAATGAGCCACAGAGGCAGTAAATCTACCCTTCTGTTTTCCCAGTGTCTTTGTAAATCCCACTGATAGGAACTGCACATTAAGCGGTGTTCAGTAAGTGCTTTCAAAACCCACCACTGTCTTTATTTATTTTTATTTTTTTTAAGATTTTACGGACTTACTTGAGAGAGAGAGCATGCACGAGAAGGGGGAGGGGCAGAGGGAGAAGGAGAGGCAGACTCCCTGCTGAGCAGGGACCTGGACGCAGGGACTGGATCCCAGGACACCAGGGATCATGACCTGAGCCGAAGACAGACCCCTAACCCACTGAGCCACCCAGGTGTCCCCTCACCGCTGTCTTTAAAAAGAAATAGATTTTGACGTCGTTCTGCTGTGCCTATGTTGAGGTTAAGAAACAAATCACTTGTGGAAACCGGGTTGAGCCCAGGTTCCACATCCAGGGTGCAGATGGGACTTTGTCAAGGCTCCGAGCCCACATTCGTTCTTGCCTGAGGCTGTGTGTGGTCACAAGCGTCTCCTCTTCTAGTGGGGTCCCTGCAGCGGCAACCCGTCCCACCGGCCACCTCCACAGCTAACATTTGGGGAAGCTTTGTGTATCCTTAAATCTGGACATCAGGGGCCAGGGAGAGGCAGTATGCCAGCCCATCAGTTCTGAGTCAGCATCCTGCCCGCCTGTTGTGGCCACTCTCAACGAGCTTCCGAATGTCACTTGAGACGGGCTCCCCGCAGGTGCCGCTGTGCGTTTCGTGGGCTACTTGTGCAGGAAGGTCATGGAGGGCCCGGGCCGGCTTTTTCTAACAGGACATCATCAGTTCCCACTGTAGATTTCTCTGAAAGAATCAGGGAGAAAGACAGCACCTTGCGGTCCCTGCGAGGACTAGACTTGGTTGCTTGGTTTTCAGTCCGTTACTGAATTGGGGCCTCTTTGTTTTCTTTGCCATTAGCTCCTCAGCACATCCTCAGGAGATCAAATGCGCAGGAAAAATTAAGTGACAAAGGAGACGAGTTTCATGACTCTGGTCGAGCTGAATTCATATGTACTGAACTCAGAAATAGCTACAGGTGGTTTTAGTTAGAATCCTAGAGGCACGTGACAGATTAGTTTGCCTATCAAATCGCACTATCAAAAATGGGACAGGGTATGTGTGTGACAGGAGTGCATTTCTTTTTGAGGTTGAAAGCTTAGATGACTCCTCAACTGTAAATTGGGGATAGAGACAGCATTTCCTCTAAAGCTTGTGAGAATTAAGTGAGCTAATATATGTCATGTGCTTAGAACAATCCCAAGGATATAATAAGAACCCAGGAAATGTTTGATGTTACTACTGTCATTAGTTTTATATTACAATATGGTGACTTTTTAATGCTAATGAAGGTTCCTTGACCAGTTTCTATGCATTTTTCTAAATCTCCTCAAAGAGGTTACAGGTTAGCGGGGAGACCAAAGTAGAAACAAGTACTTGCTTGAAATAGAAGCATGCCCAACATATCCTGAGAAAGCTCGAGGCCTGAGCTCTCCAGCCCACGTTGGCCAGTAAAAGAAGGTCCCTAAACAAGCAGGCATTGAGCTGATGTTCATTTCTGGCCCTTCCCCTCCTGTGTGCTATATGGGACAGAGGGAGGAGTTCATGTCACATAAAGGAGTGTCTTGAGTTTGGTGTTGGGACAGATAGGATGTCTCATGTTCTGAGTTTGTGAAATCTTGTAGAGGTTGCCCAAAGTCTGCACCAGCGAAGTGGCACATTGTTTATACTCTCCAAGGCTATCAGAGGTTTTTTTGGTAATATTGTAACAAAAAGTTTATCATATTTATCAAGGAATACTTGTGCAGGCTGATGGTTCTGAAAATCATGAGCATTACAGCATCTTAAAATCCCTGCCCACTTATTTCTCGTTATTCTGCCAAATTCAAGCGAATTCCAGAACAGGACTCTTCCCAGACAAACGAAATGAGTTCTAATTCAGTACTTATACCAGTGGCTGATGGTCTGGTTATTGTTCTCCTCTTTATTACTGATACAACACAACAACTTTTAAGTAACCTCCCAAGAAGCAATGAATATACTCACTTTTTAAGTAACTTTTAAAGATTTTATCTATTTATTTGACCCACAGAGAGAGAGAACGGGTGGAGGGGGGAGACAAGGGAGAAAGCAGACTCCCTGCTGAGTGGATAGCCTGATGCGGGGCTCCATCCCGGGACCCTGAGGTCATGTCCTGAGCTAAAGGCGGCTGCTTAACCGACTGAGCCACCCAGGAGCCCCTAAGTAACTTCTGAAGAAACAAGTATCTATCCTCATTTCTAGGGAATGGTTTTGACTTAGAGACACCAGCTCCTTTAATCCTGGTGCAGCTATCTCTTTTCTCTTGAACTGTAGCCAGCATTTATGGAGCTTGTGGCTCATTGATGTGAAAGGACACAGAGACAGATAGTACATTTTATAGATGAGCAAACTGAGGCACATGGAGACTAAAAACTTGTCCAAACTTGCACAGGAGATCGGCCAAGGTCATGATTGTGAAGCCAGATGATCTGGTTGGGGAGCCTGCATAGCACACCACGGCGCTGGAAAGCCATTTTCACACTGGTGCATACACATAACTGACCCCATGGCCCCCACATTCCACAGATTCGGAGCATGGAAAATTTGGAGGAGAGGAGGACAAGATTTGGTTGTTTTGAGGAAGATATTTAACATTGTGTAACATTTTAAAATTATTTACAAAAAAAAAGTAAATGCTAGAGCCTGGGCTATTTTTTGTTGACCGCAAGGTAATGTTATTTGTAAGGGGGCTTTATTGATCTTGTTTTTTGTTGTTGTTGTTTTTTCTTTTTTGTAGATTATTCAGGTACAGTTTATCAAGGTGAATGCTTTGGGACCCACTCCCAGCCTGATCTTATTGCTCAAGTATTATTTATCTTCTAGAAGAGTCAGGTGTTTCAGATGAGGCCAAGATGAGTTCTTCCCAGCAGGGAAGTATTTTTGGATAGCTAAATGTCAGCCAGTGATCCCTCCTGATAAGGCTCTAGACCAGTGAGGGCAAAAGGAATTATAAGCCAAATCACCCCAAAATAAGTAAAAAGCCCAATTAACAAGAATTTCACAATAAACATAGGCTGATGACCATTTTATTAAAGCAATATGGAACACGACTAGAGATCGCTCTGTTCTGGAAATGTGGGAAATTGGTTGAAATTATTTTTCTCTTGTGATTCCCATATTAAGCTGTTCACAGTCGGATCTCTTTTGTTTTTTTTTCCTAATTAATACAGTTGTTAGCTATTTTATATTCTTTTTAAAGTTTTGGCCTCAAACTCAAGCTTGGTATTTTCAGCAGTTGTTTACTAATGAGAGGCAACATTCAGATTTATGGGAGAAGCCAGTGTTTTCATTTTATGTGGAGTTGAGAGAGGAGGTAGTCAACTGAACATTGCATATAAATAAGTCATGCAAGTTGACCTTTTTTTCTTGATAGAATTTTATCTTGGAGGTGGTGTAGTGTGCCATAATGATTACTACACGTAAACTCAGTGGGCAGTCGACACACGTGCGTGCGTTGTGCGTGTGTGCGCGCTCATTGGTTCTGTGTTGCACTGTTGCTTTGAACCACAAAAGAGAAAAGAATGTAAATATTTTCTGATGTTTCCAGGCAGTCAACCACCCTTAGGGATGGACAAAAGTTTGTGTTTTTTTCTTTTATCTTTCCATCAGCTTAAACTTTGGCCTGTTCCCAGTGAAGCCCTAGGTCAAGGGCAGCCCCAGCCTTCTACCTCCGGCGTGGATGTGGCTGGTAGAGGTCTGACAATGAATGGCGATTCCTTTGGAACTAAAACAGTTTTTCCAATGAGGAAAAAAGATAATGTAGTTGAACTCCGAATTCATCTGTTTTAAAAGACAACCGGAGGGAAAACCATTCTGGTGTGTGTGATTTGACCTGCAGAATAGAAGGGCACTTCTACAGTTCTTCGAAAATTTCCATACACGATCAGGACTCCTGAAATGCTTGGGAAATGACTTGTTATGGATAGTTGAGAGGTTCAGTTTTAACCGGCAAGTCTGTTTTGTTTCCTCTTTCGTTTAAAAAATCTTTGAATTTACAGGACTTGCTCTTCGACCTGAGAAGTAGTGTACAGAGCAGTAGTGCCTAATAAAACTCGTGGCGGTGCTGGAAACGTTCTGCCCGCACGGTCCAATATGGTAGCCACTAGTCCCACGTGGCCTTTTAGCACTTAAAATGTATCTCGTGTGACTGAGGAACTGAAGTTTCAATTTTATTTCATTTTTATTCTTTTACATTCGAATAGCCATATGGGGATACATACTGAACAGTGCAAGTATAGAGTGTATTAACAGTTAGTATATGTTTCTGATTTCAAGTGTTCTATGGTATTATCCTCCTACGTATCTGAGCTTTCATTTGATACGTGGTTGCATGCTATCAAGGTCGGTGGTTCTGGAAACTAGATAATCGATGAGTTTTAAGTCAGAATAGTTCAGGCATTATTTGAATCAAAGGTAAACTCACTAAAGGCGAAAAGTCACTGCAGCACCCGGCTCGCTAAAGGTTTCAGACTTACATGTTGTGTTTGACCTCTCACCTGCCTGCCCTTTCAACCCAGTTAACTTTTGGCAGAATTTTTTGATGCTTATTTCTCTATTTTATTGTATTTGTGCTGTTTCTAATTCTTCTTTCTTCATCCTGTAATGCTCATCTCTTTTTTGTTGTTTGATCTTACTGTTCATTTTTGTTCCTGCTAAAGACAGTAGTTCCTTTCCTTTAGCCCTTCCTTAGTCAGAATGTTTCTCTGAAAAATCAAGTACACGTGAAGTTGTTTCTACTTGAAATTTCCATAAAAGGGACCCACCAAGATCCAAAACTCACATCACAGGAACTGAAGGAAGGAGCTGTGTCTGGATTGAAGAGGAAGAAAGGGAGAACAAACTTTTAAATAAATAATTTAATTTGATTCTAGATTACAGAAGCAACTTAAGTTTACTGTGGGAAAAATCGGATCTCTGTGCATCTCCTTCTGAGTTTTCGCCAATGCACATTTATGTGTGTGTGTCTAAATTAGTTGCATGTTAAAGTTCTGTGTAATAGTCACATATGATAGATGGTTTTGGCCTTAAGTTTCAGTTTATCACATTTTCTCCACTAATAAATTTTCTTCTAAAGCATATTTTCTTTCACATTACTCCTTCAGCTAGATGTGAGAAAGATTTTAAATTTATTAGTGATGTGGGAGTGGTTATTGTGAGAAAGGAGTTTTCTTGAGGTGATTTCCTCGACTTCATCTGTCTCTTTGGCTGAATTTCAAAGACATAGTGCAGCTTCGTAAATAACCTACTTTTGTTTCCTGATTTGAGAATTCTTCGGGTAAAAGTTTGGATTTATTAGTGCATTTATGGTCAGTACTGCTATTTATTTCAGCCTGTGCTTTGAGACTTGGTCATTAGTATCTAGTGATTTTCTTCCATATTTTACTCGTTAGTAGCTAGTGAGTCTCTTCCATATTCTACTCAGATACAGTGTTGGGCAGCTGACTATGCCTAAGTTTTAATGAATTAGAAATGCTCTGTTTATTCAATTTGCATCAGCTATGTTATACTATGTGGTGACAAGCACATCCACGTACATGTCAGAATTTTGTCAGTTGCGGCCATCTGCCACAGCTGGGGAGTCAGGAAATAAAATAGTCTCAAAACCATGGTGGAACTTCCGAAGTAACAATCCCAAGGCCAATGTACTTAATTTTATTAGGGAGAATATGTATACAGAATAAGCTACATGTTACAAGATGTAAATATACATTAACAGAAAGAAGTGATGGCCAAGAGCAGAAAGGAATAGTTATAATGAGAGAGCTGTTTAAAACAGGCCTGAGAGCCTCGTGGTCCCTGAAATGCCAAGGCAACACACCTCACTGATGGCTGTTCCTAAGTCTCATTCTGAATCATCAAGTAGATGCTGTGTTGTGGTTAACAGACATTGTTTAATGCGGTAGAATGATGTCCATTATAACCTACCATGAAAATGATTATGTTAAAACATATGTTTGGCCATTGAACACACAAGTTTCTGTTTCTCATAAAATTAACTTATGCAGTACATCTCATTCCATAGTCACTAGTTTTCAGAGTCCAAAACCTGACTTTTTCCCTGTAATTCAAAATGTGATTTGAATATGTTTGTGTAATTTGAATTACTATAAAAGGAGAATTATTTTGTCAATGGCTCTTCCAAATAGAGAACCCCCTTATATCAGAAAAACTGAAAGAATCTCCAGTCTGACTTCAGAGTGTCTGTTTTTTCCAATGTCACACATAGTCTCCACGAAACATTACGCCTTACACCCTTAAAACGTTTCTCAGAAATAAATGTAACCGCAATATTTTCATGAAGTGTAGAAGGCAGTGTGTGGGGAGGCATATGTTTTAGAGAATACACCAGGATGTATATCTCTGTCTATTCACTGGATTTTTGGGGGGAAATGCATTGACAAAATAATTCTTAGTTCTGGCCAAATAAGTTTTTAAGTTTTACATTATCGGAAGAGACAGTTTGCTGCTCTGACAAAAATGCTGGGGCTCCTGATATTGACGTCATGACCCACTAATCATTCATGACCCATAGCTGAAAAATACTATTATGGAAATAGAGTGTTTTATCCATCCAGGGGTAGATGGTTCCAGGGTTGGTTAATTCAGGGACACAATGATGCCACCAAAGACTTAGTGGCTTTACATCTTTCCATTTGTCCTTCCTGGTGGTAATATGATAGACACAGCTCCAGGCTTCATATCTTCAAACAAGTAGATCCAAAGACAGAACAGCACAACAGCACTCTTTCCTTGTATGTGTGTGTGTGTGTGTGTGTGTGTTTTATTTAAAGTCAATTAACCAACATATAGTACATCATTAATTTCAGATGTAGAGTTCAGTAATTCATCAGTTGCATATAACAACACCCAGTGCTCATCACATCACATGCCCCCCTTAATGCCCATCACCCAGTGACCCCAGCCCCCCATCCAACCTCCCCTCCAGTAACCCTCTGTTTGTTTCCTGTAGTTAAGAGTCTCTCATGGTTTGTCTCCTTCTCTGATGACTTGCCATTAAGTTTTCCCTCCCTTCCCCTAGGATCCTCTGTGCTGTTTCTTATATTTTATGTATGAGTGAAACCATATGATAATTGCCTTTCTCTGAGTGACTTATTTCGCTCAGCGTAATACCCTCCAAATCCATCGTCATCGAGGTAAAGGGTGAGTATTCATCCTTTCTGATGGCTGAGTAGTATGCCGTTGTATATATACCACGTCTTCTTCATCCGTTCATCTGTCGATGGACAACTGGGCTCTTTCCATAGTTTGGCGATTGTGGACATTGCTGCCATAAACACTGGGCTGCAGGCGCCCCATCTTTTCACTACATTTGTGTCTTTGGAGTAAATACCTAGCAGTGCAATTGCTGAGTCATAAGGTAGCTCTATTTTTAACTTCTTGAGGAACCTCCCTATGGTTTTCCAGATGTGTGTGTATTTTTTTAATCAGAAAGTAATCTTGCCCCCCAACAGCTCCTCGTCTCCTAGCAAATATTCCTTGTGGCCTCCTCATTCACTGTTCAGGTTCCATCACAACCCATCCCTCAAGCAGTCACTAGCAAAGAGGCTAGGTGCCATATTTGGTATGGATATGGTGTATTATGGTCATTGATGCCATAATTGGCATGGAGGAGTGAACATTCATTCCCTGGGCCAGGGCAGGCGCTCATCTGTCCTGGGTTTGTGGAAGGCCAGATGCTGGGAGCAATTCCAGCTCTGCCAACAAGGAACGAGTGGTGAGAAAAGCTACCGTGCAGCTAGCTAAGGAAGTCTGCCACATTTTCCAGGACGTTTGCACTATACTTCCGTCATAGTGTTAGTTCTGCTAGGCCTTCAGTATTTGTGAGCTTATTTTATCTCTTTGGTCGGTTCTAGATTTCTCAAGGATGGGAACTTAACTGCTTTTACCAGGGCACGGAATAGTGCCTTTCCCTAAAGGGTGATAAATAAATATTTTCTGAATTGATTAGAATTGGTTCATGAGAATTGATTAAAAGGTTTCTTACTTTTCTGTGGGATCCAAGTTCTTTTAAATCAAGTTATTTGTTTAAATATCAAGACCCTCCCAGTAAAGTGTTGTTTATTCATTCCAGAAAACGATTAAGGGGCCTTGATCATAAAGGTACTGGAATGAAGCTACAGTGGGTGTTGCTGTATAATATAAACCCTAAAAGGGTTGTTTACAATCCTGTGTGGGTGTAGGAGGAAAAAAGGGTTCGAATATAAATACGAGTGGGAAAGAAAACTTGTACTCACTCCATTTTATGCATCTGTTAACATTTTGAAGACTATATAGTACCGTTTATCATCTTAAAAATTATTAAGTGAAAGAAATGCCTTGTGTACAAAATCACTGTGATTCTCTATTTGAAGCTCCATTTAATAAAAGTTTTCTTAGGAAAACTGATTACCCCAAAAATTTAAAATTCAGTACATTATTACACGTATCACATAATTTCATTTAAAGATCCTTTTCAGTAGAATGAGATCAAAAGATTGGATTTGGGCTACTAATGTGGTGTGAGGTATAAAGCCCGTCTTCCAAGTCTTAATTTGTTTTGTAGTAGAAACATTTCTCAAGAGCTTTTTTTTTTCCAATTTAAAGAAATCTTCGTATAAACTTCCCTTCACTTGATTTAGGTTCAGTGACTGTACACGTTCATAATTTTTTACTTTATCTACTATTACAACTACTGTGTAAACTGCTGGGTTTTTTTTTAATGTTTTGAGATAGTATACATTTTCTCTAAAAGGAAGAATAGTCCTCATTTGCCTGCAGAATGGTCAGTGTTTTTGAAAAGGGTTTATTTATCTGACAATCACAGGGAGAGAGGGAACACAAGCAGGGGCAGTGAGAGAGGGAGAAGCAGGCTTCCTGTCGAGCAGGGGGGCCCGATGCGGGGCTCGATCCGGGGACTCTGGGATCGTGACCTGAGCCGAAGGCAGACACTTAATGGCTGAGCCACCCAGGCGCCCAGAATGGTCGATTTTGTAGGTGTAAATGAGCAGTGCCTACCTTATCCCAGAAAAACCATTTATAATACCTTCTCTGAAGTGACCCATATGTTTAAGCTTCAAGCAACACAAAGACATGAATGATTTTTAAAACATTTTATTGTTTGCTAACGGTACTGATCTTTAGTTACAGAATTTACTAAGTGAAGTGATGGCAGGCGAAATGCGTCGTCGTGTTCTTGTGTCATTCTGAAAGCACCTGAAGTATTTCCTTCAGTTCTTGTTTCCTGATGTCTTAGTCCTGAAAATAACAAAAGGAAGAATTAAAGTAATTTACAGATATTCCTGGTGGGTATCATTTACAATCACACATGTGGCTCCCATTTTGCCAGAATGATGTAGAACCGTTTAAGCTGAACTCTGTGCCTTTTGTACTTGGATAGACTGGGGCAGAGGCTGCAAATTATTGGAGGTAGTCACTTTCTCTTCTTTTAGAAAAGGGAAAACACCCATGAATTTGAAGTAACGTGTACCATACAGTTTCTCTTTGGAGGCAAAGCCAAAACTGGAACCTGGCTATCCTAGCCCCCCATCCAGGTCATTTCCACCTCACCCCTCATTGCTTCTCAGTAGAAAATCATCAATAGCATTTATAACTTGGAATTACATATGCAGTAGAATTACATAATCTTATATACACGAAGAAGGGTTTATGGATATGGATATGAGTCATTTATTTTATTGGCTACTTCCCACTCGTTTGGAAGAACTTTCCGTAATGCAGTTAATTTTGTGCTTGTGAAAACTTCTTGCTGAAAGTTTCATCTATAGAAGCCAGAATTAAACCACCCAGCTTCCTCCAAGCTAGGTTCAGATCCACTAGAGGTCTTCAGGGCAATTCTAGCCTGTTCTTCCTAGCCAAAGCCTTGAAATATAAGGAGAACTGATATTCCCTCATACTGCTCTCCTTAAAATTAATGGGTTTCAGTAATACGTATTCGGGGAGAAATTCAAAATAATTGTAGAATTTAAACCCACCTTAAAAACTGTGGCCATAATCCCTAAGCTGCACAGACAAACTTACTTATAATATGAAATTACAACACGTGCGTGGGCTCACAGAGTCACTGACCTGTGCAGCTACCGAAACTCTAGACCCTGGCTCGTTTGGGAACCTAGAACTCCAGGGGCCAGTTTTGTGTTACCATTTTCCCAGGCATCGCAGTGGCTTCAAGGGATACTCACCACTTCCTCCCGCTTGGTCTTGTCTGTTGCTGGCCAGGCTTCCAGAGGCAGGTCAGGAAGCATGGGGGGCAGGGGCTGTATGGGGAACATCGGAGGCAGAGGTGGCTGTGGCGGCAGGGGCTGCATGGGGTGGACGGGTGGCTGGGGCTGGATGGGCTGGACGGGCTGGGGCTGGAAGGGCTGCTGGGCAGGCAGAGGGAGGTTCGGCTGGTGGTGTTGGGTTGGAGTCATGGAGTGCTGGCCAGGAACTGGCATCAGTGGCTGCTGGGGGGCCACGGGCTGCTGAGCTGGCATCATGGGGGTGTGGTGATGAGGCTGTAGGGCGTGATTCAGGGGGTTCTGCTGGGACAGCACGGGAATGATTTGGTGGTGCAGCCATCCACCCATGGGTTCGTAACCATAGGAAGGGTACTGGTGAGAAACAAAGAGTCAGGTTTACCATTGGCTCCCTTGACTTCCAACAAGAGATGTAGGCATGTTTTGTCATTATTACCCGGAGTATTTACTCATTTTTTTTTTCCTGGGCAAGAATTTCTGACTGTGTACACAGATATGGCCTTTTACAGCCTAGAGTTGCCATTAGTGTCTGTGTGTGGCATAGATATGTTATTTCATTTAAAGGGGAATTGAAACGCATGCTTACTATTTTAAGGGAAGAAAGGGAAAAAATATCTACATACCGGATGCCTTATCATGTTCTGGTACCACTTCAGGGGGGTAAGCACCTTAAGAAAAAGAGACATCAGAATACATTTGCTTTAATCTCGTTGCACGAAATGCAGACTCACTGTTGCAAGTCCTGCCAATAGTGATAGCCTGAAAGTGTGCATTCCATAGAAGGAAGAATCAAGTTAACATTCGCCAGGTGCTTCCTAGGTGCGGGGCACGGCATTGCCGCCATCACATACATTTTTCATGTGTCCTCGCCCTCACTGTTACTGTAACAGCTAAGGAGGTTCATGGGCTCGATCGAGGTCCCCAATGTAGTAGTTCTGGGGACTTCTACAGCACCTGTCTTCTTTGCAAGAGCAAAAACAAAACAAATGAGTGCAGTATAGCATCTGTCATATCCTTTTTTGACTCGATGTCACAATGAAAACATAAAGAAGCCAGAAAATCTGGCCCTCGGCCTAGACATGGGTTTTCTGGCCAAATATGTCAACCTTTTAAGGTTTCACAGAAAATCTTGCCTCAAGTTGTTACTCCCACTTTCCTCAGCTCGTATGAGTAAACAGATGCACAGATTCTCATCCAAACCTTTGAAAGAAGTAAGAGTTTCAGTCCCCCCTAAACAGTACCTCCTTGGTCAGCCTCAGGCCTGGGACCTCGTGTTGTAGTTCAGCATGCGATATGAATACAGCCAACAATGACTAACCGTGTTCCGATTGCCCCTCAAGCCGTATTTTGAAGTGTGGGTATTATAATTATTTCCCTTCTCCAGATGAGGAAACCAAAGTTTGAGAGAGAGAGAAAATGATTTGCCCAAGGTCGCGTGATTCGTATGGGGTTGAGGAGAGCCTCAGACCTGATTTCCAGAAATCTCATGCTTTCCATGGCTCTGCAGAATGTCTCACAGACCCCTCGGTCAGAGATCACTGATCTTTCAGTAAAGATGAACAAAGGAGACACACAGAGTGTGAACATCTTAGAATCAGGCGTTTCTCGCTGGGGAGGATCTTAAATAGCCTCTTACCTGACTTCCCACCTTTCCCCGGCTGGAAAAGAACAAAGCTATTCGGCCAGAGTGCACTTCCTGCCCTACCGTGCAGCCCCACCCCAGTGGTAGTTCATGCTGGATAGCCTTGTGGCCATGTGAGGAGGAGAAACTGAGTCAGAGAGGCCAAGTAGGAGGGTGCTGGGGCAGTGCAGGCTTGAGGCAACCCACCAGGCCTTAAACGGGGAAGCTGTTAATGGGAACTGTAAAAGCAGGACTGAGAAACATCTTGAATAAAGAACCAACACGCTATTCTTTACGGAGCCCAGGGCATTGTTAACTCAAACAATGGTCAAAATGAGTAAAGAGAAAAATTTACCTCATAGCTGAAGTTGATATAACCAGGGTGCCCAGGATGAGGCGGTAGCTTTTATAGAGGGAAAGGAGGCGGCAAAGGAAGAGGGAGAGGGACACAAGAGAGAGGGAGAGGGGGAGAGTAGAAGAAGGGGGAGAGGGAGAGGGAGACAAGAGGGAGGGGGAGAGAGAGAGAGGGAGAGAGAGAGGAAGAGATTAAGTCAATATGCAATTGTTCACATTAAGGGAGACTGAGCTACTTTAAAAAAAAAAACTATATGGTGCAGAATATATTTGAGGTCTCCTTTTCGTTTGAACACGTACGCTGTGTAGGAGAGGAGCCCTCTTGTTTTAATGTAGTCCAGAGCGACTAAATAACTTTCCCAAAACCTGGGAGCAAACACCAGCACACATTATCCTCCAGGGGTCTTCGGACACCCCTGCCCCCGCCCGCGCTGCCGACTACCCCTACTCTCTCCCGTCTGCCCTTGTCTGTCCTAACGCGCCTCACTCCGCCTTGCAGAGAGAGATTCTCTTACGCACTTCTGAGATCCCTACAAGAAGAGAACTATCTCACAGCCCTTGCCTTGTGGAGCAGGAGGTGGGCGCAGTAAAGTGGAAACGTCATGAGCCCCGTGGAAAGTGAAAGAGTTGGTTTATGAAATTTGGACTGATTCTCTTTATGATTCTGTCAAAGGTTTTATGGCAGGAACAATTTTTTTAAGTTCAAAATAAAAAACAGCCTGAATCATTATCTACACCAGGACTGCCTGTCCCATTCAAAGGGAGGCCACGTGACCCGGTGCACCGCTGGTTGGGCCTGGAGTGGGGGAGGGCGAGGGGAGCCTGGCCCCGCACATCGAGCTAATTTTTAAATGCTCGTATTTTGTAAGAGGGTTTATTTGCTCTCCTCGGAATGTGAATTCTTTTAGTCAGGCAACTGCCTTTCCTATACCTCCTTGATACAAGCCCTCGGGATGTAGGGTCACTCCACTGAGGAGTGGAGAAAGGGCTCAATTTGTGATGCAGATGCCCCTCCGGAGACTAGAAATTGCCACCATGCAGGATTTCAGGAAGGCAGAGCACAGAATCTCGGTCTTGTGGGTGAGAGAGGAAGAGAGGAGGCAGGTATGCAAGCTTGCTGGCTTCTGGTTGTATCAACTGCTCTCTATGTCACCGAACAAAAGCTGGGTCCTGCTTTGCCTGCGCGGGATCTGAGCTCTCTGACCTGGGGTACCTGTGTCGGGAGAGAGTGGGTCAGACTTCCCGGGCCTTGCTACGTTCGAATGTAGAAAGCAACCGCCCGCATCGGGCACAGGTAGGATCCTGGACAGGCACACGGGAGCCTCCACGTGCCGGGCAGGTGCGTCCAAAGGGATGTGGCCTCTGACAGCAAGCAGATGGTTCGAGAAGGAAATTCCTGACATAGAAACCTTACCCTCTGAAGGGTAACAGGCAGTAGAGTTTGGATGGGCAGGAAGAGAGTTGGACACTCGTGAGAAACTGGGTTTTAGAGACAACTGGCCTTTTTGTAGTATTTGCCTAAGGCTGATTGAGCACTTTCTCTGAAGCCTTTGGAGGGTCCCTTCCAAAAGTTTCCTCCATCTAGAGATGGGCGATGATATTTACGAGCGAATTGTTTCCACAGGCTCTTCTGAGGTGCTTGTAAAAATGCAGAGTCCTGGGCACCACCCCCCGACTCCGGCTGTCCTGAATCAGTCTTGGGTGGAGGCCTCCGGGAATATTTTTTTCTAACAAGCTCTTCCAAGTGTTTCTTCAACACAGAGACATTTGAGGACATCTGATCTTATACTGTCTTAAACCCTAAAGTTTACCAACTATGGGGCAGATTTTTATTTCCAAGCTTGTGAAGTTGGATATTGACATCTGCAGGGGTGTTTTACTCACGGGCATAGCAACGGCTGCTCCCAAGAGGCAGGCAAACAAAATCCAGGTCCCCATGTCTTGATGTACCTGAAATAGAAGTTGACACTTTAAACAAATGTTTTTGTAAATATGGACATAATGCTCCATAAAACCCACATAACCCATATTAGTCCGTTGCCAGTAAAAGACGGGAGCACGTTTTGTGAGGTTACTGCAGTCACATGTGATTTCCAGTTCTGAGCTCACTCCATTGCTTTTGGAATCCCGATAGTGATAAGGATGTTTCTCATTTCGTCCGAGAGCAGAACAGACTATAGCGATGTGAAGCTATCATTACGTGATCTGCCATTTTCCTATACCTCTGCAGCCTGGGGAGTCCTAGAAGCGGGCTGTGGCTTGTAATTAATGATCCCAAGAAAGGTGTTGGCTCTAAGAGCCGCCCACATCCTCAAGGCATGCAGTATTTGATACTTTTAGAACCAGGAGGGCACGAAAATGGTGGGTTTTGGGGGGAAGGGGTGCAGTCCACCTGAGCATTGCCACTATTAAGAACAAGGACTTAATCATCTGATAAAAGGCATTAAAATAATCTACCAAAATACAGTAAGGAAGGAGTGGCATGAAATTCCAGGTGTTTTTGACTGCTAGGACTTCCGGCAAGACCCGCAGGTGGCATCTCTGAGCTGTAGGTATAGAAAAACTGGTGCCCTTGAATGGAAGGGAGAGGGCAGTGCCAGTACTCCGTGATTATTTCATGAATTGTGAATGATGGCTCCTTGAAATTTGCCATATTTAGTCAATGACATCTGCCTTTTTGTTTGGCCCGGCACTGTAATTATACACTTTCTGACCCTCGGGACACGAAGCAAAACAGGCCATCCTAAAATATGCACATTGCTTTGTGGTAGGAATTGTTGACGATGAAAGCTGTCAGAAGGATCTTAAATTTTGCAGAGAAAGTGAGTACCATGTGCAATAATGCGGGCTATAAAAAGTGCACTGATGCTTTCTCCCTCCCAAATCTGCTTAAGTCTGAATTAATGAGAAAACACCACATTTAGTTAATGGTTCTGTGTGATGTAATTAAAGAAAATGCATTTTAAAGTAGTAGATGACAGCCTGTGAGAAAGATTGTTTTTATCTTAATTGAGAAATAATTAAAGTAAATATTTTGCTCTGAGATTTGGCCCTGAAAAGTGCTTTGGGATTCTGGAGGTAAAATTAAAAAAAAAAAATACAGACAAACATTTTGCTGCATTAGAAAGTAAAGTGATTCATCCAAGTAATCAGAGTCTGATTTAATTACGGTCCAACTGAAGAAGTAACCGAATATGACAGCATAAAGTATTAGAAATGCAGACTACATTTACATCTTTTGTCCATGAAATGCAGAAAAAGAAATAAGCACAACAGAGAGGGTATAGAGATGAAGGAAATCCACATACCTTTGAATATGCGTATTCAGAGGAAGTTTCTCTCTGAAACTCAGGGATGCTTGATCCTTTAGATTTCTTCCAACTAAGAGCTCAATTTATATCATTCACAGTGTCTCGAGCAACCAATCAGATTTCTGAAGGAAAATGTGTTGAGTATAACTAAAAACCCCTGTATCATGAAGTTTTAAAAACTGTGATCAAACAGAAGGCTGAATGTTGTGATTAGTGCATGTAGAGTCTTTCATTATGGCCAATAATAGGTTTAACGGGCAAAAAATTTCATCAGACTGTTTTTAAGTCAGCTTTTAAGTCAGCAAATTAGTCGACTGCACATGCTGATACACTCAAAGGTACTTTTAAGAAGTAGCTATGTCATTGTCTGTTCCCTGGGTCTAGCAGACACAACATTGTCCTTTACCCCAAAAAGCTAGATTGTTGAATTTCTGTAGTGTAATCAGCATGTCCTCTAGGGTTCCCCAGTTCTTTCAGATCAAGAGAAGTTGATTCAAACCCCCATTCCGGTAAACCCCCAAGGTTCTCCCCAGTATTTCTCAGAGGGATTATAAGTTCGAGATCACCACAGCTCTGTTTTCTTTCATTGTAAGTACTTTCTCTGTTCCCTGTGACCATTCCTTTATCACCAGTCCGGTGTCCCCTGAAAGAGGCGACAGAGTCCCTTTCCCCTTGGCTCCATCTTACCACCCATCTGCCATCCAAGCAACCATGAACCCAAGGTGCTCACAGTAGCAAAACTTGTGCTGATGATCCAAAGGACAAGGCAAGAAATGATGTCACACACCAGACTGCACACATTCAACACTGTGTGGGGGACATTTTCCTGCTCCCCCATCCCACAGAACAGCTCAGCCTCTCTCAGTGTGATGGTCCTCCTTTGCCCACATACTTCTGGCCCAATCCCACTTTCTCTTATGAACAAATCCAAATTCCTCTCTTTCTTTCTCAGAACCTCTTAATTTCCCTGTTAGGCACATTGTCCCCATGTACTCAGCAGCCTCTCCTTTGCCTGAAGGACAGCAACCAAAGTTCTTCCCTCACCAAGAGGACCTCTCCTCTGATCTAGCTGCTCAATCTGTATGTCTTTTACTCTTCTACCTTGGTAAAGCATATGGCTTTTTTTTTTCTGTTGTTCTAGCGTCTGATCAGTAAAAGGCAAATCTGTAACTGCTGATGAGAGGTAGTTGCTGAGCTATCAATATTAGATCAGTAAGGGGATTAGTGAATATATATACTCAGACACTATTGGTATAGCCAGGTCTCTTTCCCTACTTAAGTAATATTTTTAAAAAGATTTTAAAGATTTTATTTATTTATTTGAGAGAGAGAGAGAGAGAGAGAGAGAGAGAACGCGCGCACAAGCAAGGGGGAAGGGCAGAGGGAGAGGAAACAGGTTCCCCACTGAGCAGGGAGCCCGATGTGGGGCTCGATCCCAGGACCCCGGGATGATGACCTGAGGGCAGATGCTTAACCAACTGAGCCACCCAGGAGTCCCTGCTTAAGTAATACATTTAGAGTTTATACAGGTGCATATATTTTTATATACACTCTCCACATTGGCTGAATTAAATTCAAGGAGAAAATTCCCATGGAAGGCAATGTAGGACTTTTAAGAACTAGAGCTTAGGCTTACGTGGTTTATGACCCCAGCTTCACCGGGGGTGAAGGGACCATTGACAAGATCCTTAGCCTATCTGAGCCTCAGTTTCTTCATCAGTAAAATGGGGATAATTATAGAATCTACCTAGCAGGATTAGTGCGAAAACTAGAGGTGTCTTTGGGGGAAATGGAAAGTTATCCTCCTCCCAGCCCCATCATTTGGCACGTAGTAAAGGTTTAAAAAATGCTAATAAATAAGATTATAAGTTGATCTTGCGGATGAATTAGTAGGCAACAAATAACCATGGTGAAGAAAAGTAGATCTTTCAATCAGAGAGAAAGAGACATATCGCAGAGGAGAGTGGAAGATTATAACAGGCCAAAGGTTTGAGCGAAAGTGAATGTAGAATATAGTTGTAAAAGCCAGTTGCGTCCAGGGTTTGCATTTATTTCTGAATATGTTAGTGGTGAGTTGTATATCAGAGGCAAGAAGAATTCCTTCCCTTTGAAGGAAATCATGAAATGGATTTTAAGAGAATTGGCCTCAGGTTACTTAGAGGAGGAGGAGGCGGCGGTGGGGGGGTGCAGCGAAGCAGTGTGGGAAAGGAGGAGGCGGAGGAAGGGCAATGGAGATCACATCCTATTCTAACGTGATCTCTTTTTCTGTTTTATTTAATTACGGATAAACGTGTCTGCAAAGATTCAGGACATATTTTTCCTGCAAAGCTGTGGTTCATCTCTACTAACGAAGTCACTGGTGAGCAATCAGTGGTCTTACAGCCTTACCTCATTGTGTCCCGTTTTAAGAATGAGAGACTCATGTCTTTGTCCACAAAGATCGACAGAAAGACCCCATATTGTGGCATTAATTGCTCCGCCCACCGGCTAGTGAGTTATTGCTGGTTCACCATGGACAGTTGTTCAGGCTTGATGGCCAATGCAAAAGAAACGATGCGGTTCTTTCTGTTTATTTCCCTCCCCCCCCCCACTGCGTAGTCTGAGTCACAGGGTATTAACATATGGATCCCTGTGCTGAAATTTCTTCCACTAATTTAGGTCCCACATATGCAGTTTAAAAGTTAATATTTGGAGGGGGGGAACAAAATTTCAATCGAAAACCTTTTTCTGTAGACAATTATTTCATTTATGAAAACGTTGAGTTTATAAAAGAAAACAGACTTTACTAGATCGCCTGCTGATCTTGTTCCATAGAGGCTGTAACATTTCCAGAGTGTTTGCGCTCTTGTTTTTCTTGCTCTTTGATGTCAGATATTGTCTTCTCTTTTTTGAAAAAAATTGCTATTTAAAAAAATGGATCAAAAAAAAAATGGATCATAAGCATAAAATATTTTTCTCTCTGGCATCCCTGAAACACCTGCCACAAGACGACCCGAGAAGGTGTCTTCATTCACTCAGGTATCCGTTCCAAATACACATGCTGGGTACCTGACAACCTGAGCCCGTTCCCATTACTGTAGCGGACAGATACATGCTCGGAGTGATTAGCATTTCTAAAAGCTTTTCTCCAAAATGATGAGTGAATAAACGCCCTTATGGATTACAGGTACCCATTCTTGCTTAGTGGGAAGAAAGAGCATCCAAGAAAGGGTTATTTAAAAAAAAAATCACACTTGGGACACCTTTTGGCCCAGAAACTTCTGCTCTCAAGTCCTTCCTGGAGCCCTGTAGGATCAAGCAGGGCCGCAAAACAGGCAGCTCGTGGGGCAGGACCTCAGGCTGAGAAGCCTTCTACTGTTTGGGGCACAAATCAAAACCCAGATGGTTCCCGCGGGTGGTCAGAGTTGAGGGAAAGCATGGGTTAATCCCAGGCCGCGGAATCTGACCCACGCCATTATGGCTCCTCCCGTGGGCCTCATCGGATTCGTTTAATGAAAGGAAGCCATGGCAGTGGAGAGCCGAAGCAGTCTGGAGCTCTGAGGGGAAGCATGTCTCAAATGTCTTCGCCCCCCCACAACGTCTGGCTTCAAATAGTAAGCACTCAACAACAACAACAACAACATTTTATGGTTATTCTTTTCCTTGCCTCGCAACTCGTCACATTCTGCTGTGTCCATGTTGCTGATGCTAAGACCTTCCACCCTCCTGGTTTGCTGCTTCTAATTTACAGTGTTCTGGGAAGATCTGATGGCCAAGCTTGTCAGAATTTTGTGTGGACTGTAAGTAAAGAGGTGCCTAAGCGGTATGGGCTGTGGAGGCACACTTGTGAGAAAAGCTCAAGCATTTCGGTCTTTGGCCTTGGTTTTGCCTGCTGGGTGGAGGTTTTGTTTTCTCTTGGAGGTTTGCCCCCTTTGCTTGACTTCCTGGGTTTGAGCAGTGATTGAGGCGTTCAGGGGCTCTTCAGAGAAGTCAGGTGCTAGGAGTTCCAGAAGCCTTTCTTACCATCTAGGGGAGCTCAACTCTCACCTTTTCTTTTAAAGCAGGTTGTTCAATATTTTGGAATAAGTTCAAGAGTGAGTATTCTTAAGTAACTAGAGCCAAAGTCAGCTTTTAACCATTTCTTCTGTGGACATTTATTTTTAGGAAAATACTATTCTCTAGGCTGCTGGTTTGGTTGGGTTTGGTTGGTTTTTTGCTGGAGGGGAGTTGTGCCCTCTTCAGAACTCAGGTGATTCCGGTCAATGCAGTGACTTCCCTTTGCGACCCACGGAAGTCAGATATTGTGTCTTACACTTCCTTAGGAGCTCTCCATTATCTAGAAAAATCTCTCACTAGCTAGGTGCTAGATGAATGTGTTGATTAACTGAAGAAAATGTAGAGAAGTTATCCATGACGTTATGAAAATACATTTAAAAGGTCCGCGATCCATGTGGCTTCTCCACAGACAAAGAAATGTTGGTATCTTGACTCAGTGATTTTGGTGGGTGCTTTTTGACAGCTAACATGGATGACTCAGCATTATGGGCAACTTTTCCTATGGCCTTTCAGGCAAATAGCTTCTAATAAGAACCTTCAGGGGCGCCTGGGTGGCTCAGTTGGTTAAGCGACTGCCTTCGGCTCAGGTCATGATCCCGGAGACCCGGGATCGAGCCCCACATCGGGCTCCCTGCTCAGCGGGAAGCCTGCTTCTCCCTCTCTCACGCCCCCTGCTTGTGTTCCCTCTCTGGCTGTGTTTCTCTCTGTCAAATAAATAAAATCTTAAAAAGAAAAAAATAAAAAAAAAGAACCTTCAAAGGGAGATGCTGTAAAAGGTTTCCAATGCATTATCCTAACATCTTTATTATATTTGGCTCTGATCTGTTAGTTGAAACTATAATTTACTACGAGCAAATATACTATGATAGATCCACTTGACCTTCTCTTATTTGTGACTGAATTTGCTTAAGATAATAAAGCTTTATTATTATTATTATCGTTATTATTTTCTTTTTTTTTTCACATTCCTTGTAATTTATTAAGATGGTAATTTACAGTAGCTTTTTTTTTTTTTTTTTTTTTTT
>PITA01019996.1:0-36064 GCA_004023965.1 Spilogale gracilis | reverse complement strand
TTCGGGGAAAGGGGAACCCTCTATGCTGTTGGTGGGAATGCAAGCTGGTGCAGCTACTCTGGAAAACAGTATGGAGATTCCTCAGAAAGCTGAAAATAGAGCTACAGTATGACCCAGCAGTTGCTCTACTGGATATTTACCCTAATGATACACATGTAGTGATCCGAAGCGGCACGTGCGCCCAAATGTTTATATCAGCAATGTCCACAATAGCCAAACTATGGAAAGAACCTAGATGTCCATCAACATATGAATGGATAAATAGGTGGTATATCTATACAATGGAATACTTTTCAGCCATTAAAAAGAATGAAATCCTGCCATTTGCAATGATGTGGATGGAACCAGAGGGTATTATGCTGAGCAAAATAAGTCAGAGAAAGACAATTATCAAATGATCTTTCTGGTATCCATCAAAATGGATATGAGGAATTTGAGAGGTAGAACAGGTGGTAATGGGGGGTGAGGAGGGAAAAAATGAAAGATGGGACCTGGGAGGGAGACAAACCATACGAGACTCTTAATCTCAGGAAACAAACTGAGGGTTACTGGGTGTGGGGTAGGGAGGGACAGGGTATCTGGATTATGGAAAAAATAAAAATTAATTTAAAAATACAGAAAAAAGAAAAGCAAAAGAGAAAAGAAAGAAAAGAAAAAGAAAAATTAATTTAAAAAATACATGAAAAAAAAGAAAAGAAGAAGACCATTAGGTATGAGGGACTGTGATGGGGCTTTGGAGTCCACAGAGATGACCTGAGTGGGGTCAGGTCCTTGAAGAAACACCTTCTGTTGTCCAGAAGGGGAGATGACACGTGTCCATACAAACTAAATCACAAGAAGAAAGAAAGAATAGTCACAAGAAAGAGATAATAACCTCTGTATAAATTCAGAGAAGGCAGAGACCACCTTTCCCTGGGAGAATAAAGCGTAGACTTGGAGGAGAACGTGGCAGTTAATCTTTTCTGTGGAGAATGAATACAGTTCTGGCATGTGGATACTGTGCAAAAGGGAATTCCTACAGCACCGACACCTGACTAAAGCCAGAAGTCAAACCATAGGGTATTATTAAGGAAGAGAAAGTATTTCCATTTGGCTGTTGTAAAAATGGGGGAAATAAATTAAGTAAATTAAGACTGTAGTTTTCCATTGAACCCTGATTATTTACACCCTTGAGGCACCGAATGCAGGATTTGGAATCCATTCTGTATCAACAATCGGTAAACCTTTGCTGGTTTCACTTGAAGGGAAATTGCTGTAACCAGCATTGAACTTCTGAAGGACGAAGTTAGAAGATGTGTAAGGGTTGAAGGTGAGGCATCTGGACAAGGGATAATGTGATGGGGAAGTACTGAAAGAGCCAGGTCAGAGGTGGTAAGGACCAGATCTGGGATGCCAGCATGGAAAAATGAAGCAAAGGGAAGGTAAAAGAAATTACATATACAAGACATGGCAAGGGATGAATTGGTGAAACAGGTTTTCAGAAGAGATGGCCAATGGTGAGTGCAGAGGGGTTAGCCTAATGTAGAAGAAAGGACACATATTTTTCTGAGGTGTGAAGGAGATGAGCTGGCATGGCCTTAGAAAGAAAATGGAGAACACAGAAGTTGAAAGAATTCAGATGGCCCCAAGTTTTCATATGGTGATTTAGTAACATAGAAGGTAAGACATGTTGTTCCAAAAGGAAGGGGGTGGGGGATAGTCAAGTGGGAGTTTGAGAAGGATGGGGGTTTGGTCTACTGCCCAGCATCACCATAGCTGACGGAGTTCTACTGCATGAATTTGGATTGATGTCAGACCTCCTAGATGTATAACTTGCTCTGAAAAATTCAGGTATGGAGAGAAAAAATGATGTGAGATTGATCAGTGGATTGGTGGAAGAAACAATGCATTCATCCATTCAATAAACATTTATTGAGCTATCATGAAAGAGCTACCATAAATGGTAACACCATCCTGCAAGCTGTACATGCCAGGCTGAGTACCCAGCAGCACATCAGATACACATTCTTTACACTCATGGGTGTAGTCCATCCAGGAAAAGGCAAGGAGGAAAGCAATCAGAAACAGCATGGAGACCACATTTGAAAGGTTGGCCAAGGGTCTAGTGGTAGGCTAGCAGGAATGAATGTAGCCTGATGGGTTGAGACAACAGACAGTGAGACAGCTAAAACAGGGATATGAAGATGACTGCCATGTTTACTTGCACAGAAAAGCTCATCCAAAGGGGTGAGAGAGGTTTAAATCCACCCTCTCAGCCTTAGTCAAGCACTGAGCCCATCACTTTGTGACTATGCAGAAAGGTAACCATTCTAAAAATTTGCCTGTCCAATGGAGACATGTTTTTCTATTTTGCACTAAATTGCTCTATAGATTGAGCTGGAGGTCACAGTAAAGAGCCAGGATTACCTGAGAAAGAGTATAGAGTCTTGGGACCGGGGAAAATGTCACCCTTCAAGATTTGAGGAGTAGAGCAAACTCAATGGAATTGAAGAGTATTTGAAGAAGGAAGCAGGAAAGAAAATGAAATCAGGAGCGAAGGACCTAGAATAAGAACCAGAGGTTCGATTAACATATTAGGGGAACAGGGGCACCTGGGTGGCTAAGTCAGTTAAGCCGCAGCTTTCAGCTCAGGTCATGATCCTGGGGTCCTGGGTTCGTGCCTCATGCGGCTCCCTGCTTAGCGGAGAGTCTGCTTCTCCCTCTCCCTCTGACTGCCTGCCACTCTTCCTACTTGTGCTCTCTGTCAAGTAAACAAAGTTTTAAAAATAAAATAAAATAAAACATATTGGGGAACAGAAGAAAAAAAGAATGGAGGAAGATAAAATAGGCATACGTAAGGAAGCCACGTTCATTCTCATTTGGTGACTATGGCTGTTTTCCATCATGTCATATTGCAGAATGCCTCTGATGGCCTAGCGCTTGCTTCTGCTGTGTTCATGCCCCTCTTTGACAGCCTCAGCTCTGTTTTAACTATGAAGGCTACATCCTATTAAGCATTTGGCTCAGATCACCCAAAACAGTAAAGCAAATAGCTTTCTTATGTCGTTTCTTTTTTATTTGTGTGTGTCATTAACATTAAACACATGATGTTGCAACAACAATATAATTGATGACTTAATGGGCTGAATTTAAATTCAAGTAATATTTCCATTCACCTAAGAGCTATCCCTTAAAAGTCTGTAAAGTTAATTTATTGAAAAAATTTCAACATTAACTACCATAAAGTCTCCTCTGAATAATAATGCCATAAATTTTGCATCTTTTTTTTCCATTTTAGATCAGCTCATCCCTTCTTCCTGCAGATCTGTTGCCAAAGTTGTGACCCAAAACCTCAAAACATGAGGTTTTAGAAAGTGTGTGTGTCCAAAACCTAAACCATCCACAGGGACATCTAAAAAAAAAGGCAGAACGCCAGAAAGACATGCAATGCACAAGATGGTAATTGCAAGAGTTGCCAAAAGGGAAAGGCAGGATGTGCCCACTTCCTGATGCTTGGAGCCAGTGTGGGCGGTCCACACTGGAGGAGAGTCCTGTGTCCACAATGGAGAAAGGACAAAAAAATCATAGCCCTCAGCTCCATCCATGTAAATGTTCATTAAAGCTGATCTCTCGCCCAGGTTGTATTCATTTCCTGGGGCTGCTGTAACAAATTAGCACAAACATGGCAGTTTAAAAAAAAACACACACACACAGAAATTAATCGTCTCACAGTTCTAGAGGCCAGAAATCTAAAATTAAGATGCCTGTAGGGTCACACTCCCTCCAGTTCTCTAGAGGAAGGTTTTTCTTTGCTTCTTCTAGCTTCTGGAGGCTCTAGGAGTTCCTTGGCTGGTGGCCAAGTCACCCCCACTTCTGTGTCCATCATCCAATAGCCTTTTCTGTGTATGGTTCTTCTGTCTCTCATAAGGACACTTGCTATTGGATTAAGGACCCACCTAGATAATCCAGGATGAACTCTTTTCTCTCCAGCTTTTTGAGATGTAATTGACACAAACACTGTGTATATGTAAGGCACACAACACATGGATTTGATTTGTAAGGCGTTGATTTCATACACTCACACATCACAGCAATTACCACCATGGTGTTACCTAACACCTCCATCCATCACATAATTCTATTTCTCTTTTGTAGTGAGATCATTTAAGATCTACTCTCTTAGCAACTTTCAAGTGTAAGTACAGTGCTGTTACCTATAATCACCATGCTATACATTATCCCCAGAACTTACTCACCTTATAACCAGATGTTTAAACTCTTCGACTAACATCTCCTCTTTTCCCCAATCCACCAGCCTCTGTTAACCACCAATCTACCCCGTTTAATGAGTTCAGATTTTTTTAGGGTCTACATATAAGTGATATCAGACAGTATTTGTCTTCCTCTGTCTGATTTATTTCACTTAGCATAATGCCTTCAAATTCCAACCACATTGTCAGAAAGGGCAAGATTTTTTTCTTTCTCGTGGCTGACCATTCACCTGTTGGGTTGTTTCCATGTCTTGGCGATGTGAATAACACTACAAAGAACATGGAGGAATGCAGATAATGATGTCATTTCCTTCAGATATCCTATGGTAGTTCTATTTTTAATTTTTTAAGGAACATCCATACTATTTTCCAGAGCATAATACAGTCCCACCAACAGTGTGGAAGCACTCCCTTTTCTCTACCCCCTCACCAACACTTGTTATCTCTTGTCTTTTTGATAATAATCATTCTAACAGATGTGAGGTAGTATCTAATTACAGTTTTGATTTGCATTTCCCTGATGATGAGTAATGCCAAGCACCTTTTCATGTGCCTATTGGCCATCTGTATGTGTTCTCTGGACAAATGTCTATTCAGTTCTTCTGCCTATTTTTTAATTGGATTATTTTCTTGCTCTTGGCTTATACAGAATACTCTCACCATAAGATCCTTGACTTAATTACATGTGCAAAGATCCTTTTTCCAAATAAGGTCACATTCACAGGTTCTGGGAGTTAGGACATGGGCATATCTTTTTGAGGACCTCCCACTCCAGCTACAGATGATTGGTATTTGCTTTAGATAGGAAATTTTTGGATCCAACTAACATAAATTACAGCTCCAACTAAATAAGACAGCAAGGAAAATTATTGGCTCATATAAAGAGGTAGAGAGAACCAAGTATGGTCCAGACAAGTAGAGAAGGAAACACAGATCCAGTGTTTCTCTCTTTTCCAGCATACTGTTCTAACATCAACTTCCTCTCCAAGTTTATGGCAAGATGCCCGCCCTGGCGATCAGTTCTTGTTCATAGTCAGCAGAAGAGAGGAAGAGAAAACCTCCTCCCAAACCACAGATATAGGTATAATTTAGCCAAATTAGATCAGGCCCCCCATGAAACTGGAATAGTTTCCCAGAATATTTCCCAGTGCCTAACATCAATTCTGGACAGCAGCCTGGATTTGAGGATATGCTGAACATCTTTGAATTGGATGGCTGTGTGGAAAGGAAGAAAATCTGAACAAATTATGCCAGAAAGAGGAAAGTTGACACTGAGCAGGAAGCTATTAGCTACGATAGGATGCGTAATAGTAATAGTCATTTTAGAAGGATGATTATCCAATTTGAGACCACTAGTACCCAGAAACCATGTGGAGCCCTCCCTGCTCCCTTATTAGGTATGTAGGGTTTGAATTGAGCCCCTAATGAGCTAGAAAATCTAGAGACACTCTTAATAACATTTTGATTCAGTCCTGTGGTTGATTCTGTGTCCATGAAAAGAGAAGAAATGGAAAGAACTTCGGCTGGAACAGGGATGGGGAAGTCTTTAAACACAATGAGGGCAAGAGAGGGAGCCCCCTTAGATTCACTGATGCTGCTTCTGCTTTTAGAGAGAACAGCGCAAGAGTCATTGGACCCTCTTGATATCATAATACCTACAGTTTACCAAATTCATGGTGTCACCCTTTTGAGGAGAATCAGATGAACTCTAATTCTTAATGTCTGGCCCCTCTTTCATGTGGCTCCCTGAGGACCAACTTTCCGTTTGCTGTCCCTTTCTTTGGTTGCATAAAGCAAATGACAAGTCTTCTGCCCTCTGTCACTGACATCCTCACCCATAACTTCATGGGACAATATCCTGGGCTCCAATAAGAGCACACACTACAATTCAAGGCGACACCCTGGGACTTCTGCAGGACACAATCTCAACCATTTTGTCAGAAGTTTACTGGTTTAAACGTTAAGGGTCATGGTACCTTTGAGTTTTAAAGTATCTCTCAACATCACACAGTGAATCTAGTTATAACTCTTACTTTTCATCTATAAATCACAAGGAGACATGAGGTCAAAGAGCAAAAGTCATCAAATTACAAAAGTAAGGTTTGTCCCCCCATTCTTTTTAAAGTGGAATTTTATCTTTCTCCTTTTCTTTCCTTACTTGGAAAATTCAGAGAACACAGACAAGTTTAAGAGGAAATTGCGGTATGAATCCATCACCCATAAAAAAAAAAACCACACACACACACACATTATTAAGATTTGGGTACATATCCTTCCAATGAAATTTATGTGGACAAAGATCCTCTTGCACAGATGCAAAGCTGGATATATTAAGAACAGTAGCTCCAGAGACTGAGAGCTTGGTAAGGTGCTCTCCTTACTTAAAAATATAGTAGGATTGTTCCCAACTTTAAATTGAGAGCATAATTTCTGTTTGAGAGAAACTTTTGTAACTTTCATATAAAATTCGAAAGTTGAAGGAAAATTGCAAGACTAGTAGCTCAAAGAATTCTTATACACTTTACCCCAGATTTACCAGATTAACCAACTCTTGTCCTCTTTACCTCGAGGGGTCAGATTAACATTCCTCATTCGCTATGTGCATGTTCTCCCTTCCCATATATAAAGAATATATGTAGTATACATGGTCTTCATTATATAATATAGAGAATATAAAGAATAACAGAACACTTATATATAGACCATATTATATATATATACATATAAAAGATATACACCATATTTTATATATATACATATTTTTCCCAAACCATCAGGGAGTAAATTGTAAATATGCTCCTTCATCCCCAAATACTTCAAGATTCATTTCCTAAGATTAATAGCATTCTCTTACAAAACCACATCATCATTATCAAAATCCAGGAATTGAATATTGGTACAAATACTATTATCTAATCCACAGTCCATTTTCAAATTCCTTCAATTGTGTCAATATTGTATTTAGAGCTCTTTTATTTTTCACAATCCAGAATCCAATCCAAAATTGCCTGAATAATTTAGTAGAGGACTCATATCCCGCCACATAAATTTCTGTATTCTTAGTGTTAAATGTTTATATCTGACTGATAATTTTTCTTTTCTGTAAGGAAAATGTGAATATTCTTGCTCTTAAATCTTTGTCCCAACCCCCTAGAAAATGATCTTAGAATAAATTACTAGGTTTGACCATGTAAAATTACCATTTTTGTAGGTCAGAATGACAGATATTGGTTATTTCACGTGATTCAGTTGTATAGAGAAGTGGAGTTACTCAGGCAAAGGGAAATTACTGAGGCATTGGGTAAATTCTGGCAAATGTGCACCCTGAAAAGCAACTTTGAGTTTCCATGGAACATGAGCATGCCCAGTTCCTCCATCCTCATTAGCATGGGCTATTGACATGCTGAAATTGTTGTTAGATTCACAGGGAAAATTCATGTCGATGTTTTAATTTATATATTTTTTCAAAGCCAGAGTTTCTAAATGTTTAGGACCTACTGACCATTTACATTTTTAGTTTTATGAATTTGCTGTTGTCCTCCCATTTTTCTGCTTTCATTTGTCAGCATGGTAAAACTGATGTCAGAAGTTCTCTATATTAAGGAATTAATTTGTTATCTGCTCACCCAATGTATCATTTGATTTTATTTCACTTACTTTCTTTTTTGATGATTTTATCTACATACAGCCGAACCTATGACTCCTCAGTGATTAGAAAGTCCTTCTTTCTCCCATTCCAGATTCAGATAAATATTTCCCCACTTGTTGAATGTCAAAATGTTTCAGCCCCATGGACTTTATTATAGGGTATGGTCTGCATGTTGTGAAGTAGGCATTTGATAGGATTTTTTCCAATAGTTAACAAAGTTGCAAGGGTATTTACTGACTCTATTTCCCAGTTGGTCTGATATATCAAAAGATCTGAAAGACAGGTATGTATGCCAACATTTTAAAGTGTTAAATTCTTATGCTGGTAGTAGTTAAATGTTTTCTTATATGGACCCCTGTATGTAAGCTAGTGCCATACCATTTTGATTATATTCATTTTATAAGTTATTTTATGTTATTTTCACAACTATTTTTTTTTATTTTTTTAAGGTTTATTTATTTGTTTATTTGAGTGGGGAGGGGCACAGGGAGAAGAAGACAGAGTCCGAAGAAGACTTGGGGCTGAGCTGGAAGACCAATACTGGGCTCAATCTCATGACCCAGAGATCATAACCTGAGCTGAAATCAAGAGTTTGATGCTTCATGAACTGCACCAACCAGGTGCCCCCGTACTTCTTTATTCTAAAGTCGAGTCAATTCTATGTACTTTTCTTTTTTTTTATTTTAATTAAATTTTATTTTTTCAGTGTTCCAAAATTCACTGTTTATGCACCACATCCAGTGCTCCACGCAATCCGTGCCCTCCTCAATACCCACCACCAGGCTCTCCCACCCCCCACACCCCTCCCTTCTAAATCCCTAAGTTTGTTTCTCAGAGTCCACAGCCTCTCATGGTTCATCTCCCCTCTGATTTTCCTCAATTCACTTTTCCTTTCCTTCTCCTCATGTCCCCACAATTATTTTTTAAAAAAAGACCTCAACCTTACTCTTCCTCTTCAAAATTTATTTGAATGTTTTTCTTTCTTGGAACCATTTTGAAATCATTTTGTCAAGTTGCCAAAGAATCCATTGTCATTAAAAATTGCACAAATTTAGAAACTACTTTGAGGTAAATGGGCAGTTTCTAAAATAGTCTGTTGCCGTACAACAAAATATTTGCCTGCGTTTTTGTTTAGTCTGGTAATGTTCTGTGGCCCTAAAATAAATAGCATTTTAGTTGTACTTCTATATCTTGTATTTATCATTAACTCATTCTAATGAGTTTTATGACTTTATTGCTATTATAGACAGCAGAGTCATGGAAGATTGATTTAACCCTTTTTTCTTTTAAAGATTTTATTTATTTGTTTGAGAGAAAGAGAGAACATAAGCAGGGTGAGCGGGGTGAGGGCCAGGGGGACGAGCAGGTTCCTGGTTGAGCAGGGAGCCCAAGGCGGGGCTCTATCCCAGCACCCTGACACTGTGACCTGAGTTGAAGGCCTTACGGACTGAGCCACCCAGACTCCGGAACCTCTTTATAGGAATTATATTTATTTGGAAGTTCTGGGTAAACACCAATAGGCATTACTCCTGAGACTTTCTCACTAACTGGTCACCAAGGGCATCCATCTAACATGTAACACGATAGACAGAGTCTCATGAAAGAGAAGGGCCGCCAGCCAGGACGCGGGGTCCACGTGTGAGGCCACATCCTTGCGGAGGGGAGGCGACAGCACCGGCCATCTTTAACAGGTGCACCTCACGAGGCCATTAGAAAACGCTGTTGGCAGCCCATGCCCTTCTGACTTCCTACTTTTTCTTTTTCTGGCACTGCAAAATCCATGTGTAGAGAGGAAGCCATCCTAAGACCCCAGAGTCAGAGAGCAAGGCCACGAGCCCGCCTGCTTCCCATCAGTGGGCTGTCATTGCTCCCGCGATTCTGTCCATTTCCCTCGCAGAAGTCGTGGGTCCAGGAAAATCAAAGTGCTTAGAAACTTAAACACAGCAGTTTTTTGTTCTTGCAACTAGACTGTCTGGTTCCCAGTTAAAGAGGCTCAAGTAGCTCGAAGGCAGTAACTCTGTGGATCTGACTGGGAAGAGCAGAGCTGGGGAGGCAGGGCTGGGGAGCAGAAGGAGGAATGGCAGCCGGAGCTCTGCTTGGGACACCTGTGGGCGGGCATGGGGGTGGCCCCAGGTCCCCGGCTTCGGGTCAGAACTGGAGTCTGTCACGGCCAGTCTATTTGCAGGGCAGCGTGGTGATGGCCCCTGAGGGTCCACTGCAGTGGGTCACACACCCTGACTGGCCCCCGCTCACTGCCCCTTGACAGGGGACTTCCTCCCCTCCTCTGCCGCTCTCCAAGCGCACAATGAGCACATGCACACTCACACATACACATGTACATGTACCGATGCACAACACACACGTATGTAAAATACCCATCACCCTCCAAGGCAGAGGAACCCGTCCGAGAGCCCACCCCGAGGGCAGACTGAGCTCAACGTCACAGGGCTGCAGACCTCGGTGGTGCCAAGCGGCCCCCACATCTGAGAACAGCAACAACAGTCCACCAAACTGTGATGGTTGTTTCTGTGTGTCACCTGGAGGAGGCCTCAGGGGCCACCCACTTGGTCAGATATTCGCCTCGATGTGTCTCTGAGGAGTCCCTCTGTGATATTAGAATTTAAATCAGGGGCGCCTGGGTGGCTCAGTTGGTTAAGCGACTGCCTTCGGCTCAGGTCATGATCCCGGAGATCCGGAATCGAGCCCCACATCGGGCTCCCTGCTTGGTGGGAAGCCTGCTTCTCCCTCTCTCACTCCCCCTGCTTGTGTTCCCTCTCTGGCTATGTTTCTCTCTGTCAAATAAATACAATCTTAAAAAAAAAAAAGGAAAAAAAAGAAAGAATTTAAATCAGCAGACGAGTCAAGTTATGCCCTCCCCAGTGTGAGGGGCACCCCATCCAATAGGTAGAGGGTCTGAAAGGAATAAATAGAAGGAAGGGAGCACTCTCTTTTTCTCTTATTCTCCCCCTTTCCCCTGCTCTGTGTCCCTCTCTCTCTCTCCTCCCAGCTCCCTCTCATTTTCCTTCCCCCTCTCTCCCCTCCTTCCCCTCCCAAGCTTTCTCCTCCTCCCTCTTTCTCTATCTAACTCTTTCTCCCCCTCTCTCCCTTACTCTCTCTTCTCTGTACCCCCTCCCTTTGCCCCCTTCTCTCTCCTCCCTCCCACCTCCCCCTGACCACTAAACTGGGGCATCAGTTTTCTCCTGCCTTGGACTGTGACTTACACCATCAGCGCCCCGGGCTCACAGTCCCTCCGACCGACTGGAGTCCATGCGGTGGGCTCTCCAGTTCTCGGGCCGGCTTATCAGGCCACCAGCTCTCCGGGCCTCCAGTATGCCAACAGCAGGACCTGGGACTTAGCCTGCAAAACTGCATAATTCGATTCCTAATAATAAATCTACTGGGCGCTCCGTTTCTCTGGAGAACCTTGAGCAATACACGATTCAAATATCACAACTCAGCCCAAAGAGAAACCTGGAAGACGTGAATACAGGAGGAAATTCTGGAAAACACAGTCTCTGAAACAGAAGTTAGGTGAGTAAACGGACATCCTTCAGATGACAGGAACCCACCATGGAACCAACCAGACACATATGTGGCTGCTGCCAGAAGACATCAGAATGAGGGAGGGATACTTGTGACTTGAGTGTGCCCTTCCATCTAATTATTAGGCAAGAATGCAGGGGAAATGAAGATCTTTGCTTGCATGGATAAATAGGAGCTACCACAAAGAAATCTTTATACACTTCAAGAATATACTTCGAGAAGAAAAAATAAGCCCAAACAGCAGGTGAAGGAAACCAATAGACCATGTTGGCAAATATAATTAAATAGGGGCTAAAATGATGTAGTTTTAAAAATCATAGAGTCTACATCAATTTGGAGCTAATATTTCTGAACAGAATATGGGATTTAAGGGTTGCATTTCCAAGGAATAGTAAAGATGTTAAATATTAAAACGCTGGTCTACTTGCATATGTGTATCTTTCTGGAGAAGAAATCCACACCCTCTCTCAGGTTCTCAAAGGGGTCCATGACACTTAAAAAAAAAAGGGAAGAGGGTGCCTGGGTGGCTCAGTGGGTTAAAGCCTCTGCCTTCGGCTCAGATCATGACCTCAGGATCCTGGGATTGAGGCCCACATTGGGCTCTCTGCTCGGCAGAGAGCCTGTTTCCTCTGTGCTCTCTCTGCCTGCCTCTCTGCCTACTTGTAATCTCTCTCTCTGTGTCAAATAAATAAATAATCTTAAAAAAAAAAAAAGAAAAGAAAAAAGAAAGAAAGAAAAGAAGAGAAAAGGAAAGGGAAGAGCCATTGTCCTTGTGGCTCTCGGAGCTGACACCATGCAGGAAAGGCCCGGACTTCTCAGAGTCTTAGACCTAGAAGATGTTCCACATACTTTTCTCCTGGTGTCTGGGCTCGGGGTCACCAAGCTGAGCAGTCAGAGACAGTCCCCTCCATGGCCCTCGCCTGCCACCCTGCACCTGGGCCAGAGAAAGGGAATGGCCTTGGTCAGTCTGTGTGGCGACAACCTGAGCCCAAGCCCTAAAAGTCGCTAAAGATTTAAAAAGAAAAAAAAAAATAGTCCAGCACAAATGGTTTCATCTAGTTCCTTTCAAAAGTTAATATCATAGATATTTTTGCCAGAAACAGTTCTCAGCTTGAGAATCGTGTAGCCAAAACCTGTGTCTCCTAATTACATTAAATCGAAAATAGATAAAGAGACATGGGCTGTCCCTTTAGCAAATTTGCTAACTACTAACTGAATCTAATGGAAATATATTAAATTATGGAAATGCATTGAAATTGTCAGCGTGCAGCAACCTCATCCATGTGGACCGACATTTCTGCAGTAAGAAAACGATTGAGAAAATTAAAACTATACAATGACCCGCTCCATTTATTTCTCATTAAACTGATTGAGTTTTGTTTTGTTGTGTTTTTTTTTAATGGCACCCCAAGACACAGTAAGATCGGTGGTGTGGGCCACTGTCCCGCAAGCCTCCTGTCCCTTCCTCCTTCCACTGGAGACACAGCAGCATCTTACCCTTTGTGGTGGGCTCAGCCCTTCAGGAGGCCTGACACAAGAGAGAGTCCCATGTGTGTGGTTGGCCTGGCTTGCCTCTTGTGCCCCACTGACCCACCAGCAGAAAGCAGAAGTCCAGTGGGCACTGCCTTTCTGCAGCCCGGTCAGGCCACCCAAGCATGTGGCATAAACATGGGCTGCTGGGGTAGCCCCATTTGAGAGGGACTTCTTATGCCTTGTCATCATGGCTGCAACCAACTAAGAAATTCATCTTGATGTTTCTTCTCCGAATCAGAAAAGTTGCCCCCGCTGAAAGAAAGCCTTTGAAAATCCGGGTGCTGTCACCTAGCTTATCTTAGTGGTATTCGCTTAAAGAAACAGGAGAGATTGTCATCTGTCTGATAAGTAGATTCAGAGCCTAGAAATAAATCTTTCATGATAAACAGGAACCTCTGGTAAACACCCAGTACAGATTTATAATTGATGAAGGACACTCTAGGGACTCTGACAAACTCTAGGGGATTCACATTACAAAGGGCCACTCAGTTTATAGACTTTTATTTATTTATTTTCATTAAGACTTTATCTATTTATTTGAGAGAGAGCGCACAAAGAGGGGAAGTGGGAGAGAGAGAAGCAGGCTCTCTGCTGAGCAGGGAGCCCAACATGGGACTCAATCCCAGGACCCTAAAATCATGACCTGAGCCAAAGGCAGATGCTTCACCAACTAAGCACCCAGGTACCCCAGTTTACTGGCTTTTAAAATGTGAATGCTGGGCACCTGGGTGGCTCAGTGGGTTAAAGCCTCTGCCTTCGGCTCATGAGGTCATGATCTCAGGGTCCTGGGATGGAGCCCCGCATCGGGCTCTCTGCTCAGCAGGGAGCCTGCTTCCTCCTCTCTCTCTCTCTGCCTGCCTCTCTGCCTACTTGTGATCTCTGTCTGTCAAATAAATAAATAAAATCTTTAAAAAAAAAAAACTGAGTGCCTTTCCACGTGTTTGAGGACTAATATTAAGAGTCAAGATTTTTTTAATTAAAATGTGACACCAAATCAAAGCTCTACATCTGAAAAAGCTCAACATCGTTAAATCCATGAAGGATGGTTATCTGCTGCAGTTTTTAAAATTACTTCATGTGAGGATAGGAAGGTAGACAGCTGCTTCTAGAGAAAAAAACAGAATAGAGATAAAATCTGGTGCCTTTCCTGTCTCTCAGCAAAGGGTAAGATTCTCCCAGCCCTGGCGCGGCAAAAACCAGCAATGGCCCCAAAACAAGTTGGGGAGGAAAGACTGGTGTTTATGACCAGGTCATAAAGTAGAGAGCAAGTCCATGATCTCTGGGTGCCCTCGTGCCCAGCATGGGGAAGGACCCCTAAGTGTGGGAAACACCAATGCACTTATCAAGGCCAAGGTCAACGGCTGGCTTTCACTGGCCTCTGGACCCCCCACATGTTTGGGCTCTGAGATGGTGCCCTGGGTGCCTGCCCCCGTTTCTGGGTAGTTGCCATGTTCCGGTCACATCCACCCCGGTGGTTTGGGCCCCAGGCTTCAGAGGGTCCCACTGGGACTAGAACACACAAAGTCAGGCCCTCTCCACCTGTGCTTTCTCTAAGGTAAGTGAGGATGAGAAGGCTGAACGGCTTGTTAGGATTAACCTCGCTCCTGGAGACCAGTGGTTCTCAGACTGTCATCCGGGTCAGCAACAACAGCCCGAGCCCGGGCGGTGCAGAAGCACAGGTCCTCCACCCCCAGACCCCCTGGTGGGCGACCCCCACCGGGATGCAGCCCCCTTCCGCACCGCGGGTCCCACAGATGCTCTGCGCTTGACACGTGGCTAGCGCTCAGCTCCGTGTACCCAGGGAGACGTAGTCTGTCTCACCCGTGCTTGCTACAGTTGTTGCGACGAAGTATTAATCTAGTATCATGATGGGGATCATTGTTCTCACACAGCAGCAACCACTGCGGATGACAAAGCATAAAGCCTGGAGCCCGCTCGCCTGGAACCCTCCGCCTCGTGGGCTTGGAGAGGAGCCGCTCACAAACCGCACGCTGTGGATGGACCTAGCTCTGGAAAGCAGAGAAGTATGACCATTCTCCAACTTCAAAGTTATAATTAGTCTCATTCCAATTCAGACAACTTTTTTCCCAAGTGAAGACACACAACATTTTGCATTAATTCATTTGAATCTGTGTGTGACATTCTTTTTCTCTTGCTCTTCTCCTGCCCCCACCTTGGGCAGAAGATATTAAGGACAAAATCCATGAAGTCCTCGCTCCAGGAGGGACAGGCACCACACACAACACGCCCTCCCTGGGCTCTGGTGCAGGCAGCCACAGAGGTGAGGTGCTGAGCAGGTGTCCTGTGTGGGCTCCCAGGAGGGGCACCAGGCCCCATGCATGGGATCCTGGAGTTCTGCACCGTCCCCCACCCCACTAAGCTATAAACAGAAGAGAAACCACCTTCATTTTATGTTCTTAGTTTTGGGGAAGTGCCTCTTCCTTCCACCTTCTGGTCACTTCCAACCCCACAGACTCCCTGGAAAGGCCGGCAGGGCCTTCCTGGGGTGCCAGGCAGATGCGCAATGGGCTTCACAAAGCCCACGGCCAGGTGCTGCCTGGACTGGGTCCTGCCAGTCACCAGCGCTCAGGCAGAACAAGCCAGAAGAAACAGCAGGGTTTGCAGAAATGTTTGTTTCTGTTTTCATTCTTACACGACATTCTTTTTATTAAAGATTGTCAAAATAGGGTGCATGAAATGCAACAAAAACAGCCACCACCCTCTTTGTCTGCCTTCTCCCAGGGGAGCATTCCTGAGAGCAGGGGTGGGAGCTATAGGGCTCCAACCTGAGTCCACCTGCACCTTTGGTCTGCCTGCACCTGTGATCCATGTGCATCTGGGGTCTGCCTGCATCTGTGATCTTCCTGCACCTGTGATCCACCTGCACCTGTGGTCTGCCTGCACCTGTAGTCTGCCTGCACCTGTGATCCACCTCACCTGTTGTCTGCCTGCACCTGTGATCCACCTGCATCTGTGATCTTCCTGCACCTGTGATCCACCTGCATCTGTGGTCTTCCTGCACCTGTGGTCTTCCTGCACCTGTGGTCTGCCTCCCCCTGTGATCCACCTGCACCTGTGGTCTGCCTGCACCTGTGATCCATGTGCACCTGTGGTTTGCCTGCACCTGTGATCCAACTGCATCTGTGGTCTGCCTGCACCTGTGGTCCGCCTGCATCTGTGATCCATGTGCACCTGTGGTTTGCCTGAACCTGTGATCTTCCTGCACCTGTGATCCACTTGCACCTATGGTCTGCCTGCACCTGTGGTCTTCCTGTACCTGCAGTCAGCTGGCACCTGTGGTCTTCTTGCATCTACGGTCCACCTGCACTTATGGTTTGCCTGCACCTGCCATGTGCCTACATCTGTGATCCGCCTGCACCTGTAGGCCACCTGCGCCTGTGCTGCAGACTCTTTGCAGAATATAAAGGTATGGGCGTGAGAGGTAAGGACTACACATGCTTCTTAGAAACTGGTTTAATCTCAGTAAAATTTATTGGTTAAATGTATGCATAATTTGCAAAGCTGAAGTCAGAGACTATAAGCAAAAGTAGCTTTTGCTTTGGTTTTAAGTAGAAACTTGTAAGAAACATTTATAAAAGTTCACACCCAGCTACATCTTCTTCTTGGTACTTTCTCAAGAGCAGATCAGATCCAGAAAGGCTGGGTTGCCAATCAGGGTCCCAGATGCAACCTGCATAGTGCTTGGCCCTGAAATTCAGTGCCTGGCTGGCTGCTCCAGCAGGACAAAGAGGTCACCGCCACCCACAGAGCTGTGGAGCATCCTGTGACACCTGCCCTGTACAAACCTTGTCAGGATGAATGGTTGTGGCAAGACTGGGCCCGGGACCCTCCTCAGCCACATCAACCTTCCACCACGAGCTCCCTGCAGCCATCCATGCACAGCCCTTGGCCTACAGCTGCACCTCATAAATGTGTCCTCTGGATGTTGAGGGAGTGAAAAAGGGAGAGACTCTGTCCTCCTCTCTCCTTCCGCATCAGGAAGCATGTAGTCACGTGTCCTGAGCCATCGATCACCAGGGCCCATCCTCCTGCCCTCCCCCACCTGTAACTCCTGTCATGTTCAGGGTAGCCAGCCGTTGAGGGAAGAAAGTCTACCTCCCCGGGGAGCGGAGCAGAGGCCTGCACCTACATAGGGGCCAGGGAGCCGGCAGAGGGAGCAGGAAGCCAACGGTGTGGTTGTGTGCACAGTCCTGAAGGAGCAAGGCAAAGTTCTCAACTGAGTGAATACAAGGAGCCATTTGCACCGGGCTATACTGCAGGCTGGATTCAGCCCAAAGAAGTTTGCTGACACCTTCCCCGCCAACAACCTCCCTTCCGCCTTCATCGGAGAAGCAAAGAAAGAGAAGGAAGTGAGGGCCTCACTAGGTACAAACAAAACAGTTCCCCTGGGTCCAGAAATTAAGACCATGGAATTTACCCTTTTGCCCCCTCAATCAAATGAGCTTAAAAAAATATGTATAGCCCCCACACTATGACCGATCAAGAGGTCACCAGAGGGACTGACCTAATGTTAATATCAAGCAAGAAAAGTACATCTCTCTCCCGCCTCATATTAACTAAATTACAGAAGCATTTATATGAGCAAAGCAATAAAAGAGGGAGAGGAGATGGAATCAGAGAAACCTATAAAGATGATTAAGCTTGTTGAAATAAGAGCCGTTAATGGAATAAATAGCACTGCCACTAAAGTACAAATCGACAGCATCTTTCTCAGATTCAGATATTTGCTAAAATGAAAATTCCACTATTGATTATGCTTAATTATTGAAATCTCTTCCCCAAATGAAACACAAACTAGTTTTCTGGATGACAGACTGTTATTAACTTCTGCAACTAAATAATCTCAGTGACTATCGTGCATGAAAACAGAAAAATCATTTGGCTTTTTATATTAAAACAACACAAAGGAGACAAAAATGACAAGATGAAGTAAACCAACACATTAAAATGTAAGATACAGTTTCACAGTGCTGTTAGCCTCTGAGAGACGCTTCAAAGTGGAACGTTCACCACGTGGAAACACAGACATGCACATGGAGGGGGCCAGATGTGCACAGCTGTGGACAGCTTTACAGCTGGCCAGTGGAGGTATGCTTGTCCCCCCCCCCCAGCCTCCTCCTGTCTCCCCTTCTAAGCTCTGCTCACAGGAAAGATGAGAGCCACAGATTCACATGAAAGACAGAATGAACCATACAGATCAGTGTGTGTGTGTGTGTGTGTGTGTGTGTGTGTGTGTGTCCTCTCCCAGAGGAATTTGCACTTTAATGAAAGATTTTACCCGCATGGGGGAATGTGTCCTTGAACAAAAGAATTCTGGGAGTCAGAAAACGGAGCTATTATGGGATGGAAATGGGGTGGAGATGAAGGGACCAGGCAGGGCCTTGTCCAGTATGACCCATCCAGGATTTCTGCTGCCTGCCCCCACCCCACTAACCATTGCCCTCCCTGCTCTGGGAAGGGGAGAGTGCTGGGACGAAGGGAGGAGAGAGGAGAGATTATTTTTTTTATTCCAACCTCGTTCTCATCTCCAGCTTCAAGTCACACACCAAAAATTTTACCTGTGCTGATGTGAATTACTGTAAATTAATAGTAAAATAATTATAACATAAACAAATGGAAGTGCTGAGACCTGGATTTTTAAAAAGCTAATTGAGATTTTATTTTTCTGTGATATTAAAAAAAGAAGATTTTTACAATTTATCAGGACATATTTTGTTCTCAGGCAGTTCCAGGACAACTGTACAGAGTATCTAGAACTTTAAGTTTATAATTTTATTTATTATGTTATGTTAGTCCCCATACAGAACATCACTAGTTTTTGATGTAGTGTTCCATGATTCTTTGTTTGCGTATAACACCCAGTGCTCCATGCAATACGTGTCCTCCTTAGTTCTCATCACCAGGCTCATCCATCCCTCCAACACCCTCCCCTCTGAAACCCTCAGTTTGTTTCCTGGAGTCCACAGTTTCTCATGGTTCATCTCCCCTTTGGATTCCAAAACGAATTTTTCCCTTCCCTATCCTAATGTCCTCCATGACATTCCTTATGTTCCACAAATAAGTGAAACTATATAATTGACTTTCTCTACTTGACTTATTTCACTCAGCCTATTTCCTCCAGTTCCGTCCATGTTGATGCAAAATTTGGGTATTCCTCTTTCTGATGGCTGAGTAATATTGCATTGTATATATGGACCACATCTTCTTTATCCATTCATCTGTTTAAGGGCATCTCGACTCTTTCCATGGTTTGGCTATTGTGGACATTGCTGCTATAAACATTGGGGTACATATGGCCCTTCTTTTCAATACATCTGTATCTTGGGGATATGTACCCAATAGTGCAACTACCAAATCCTATGGTAGCTCTATTTTTAACTTTTTGAGGAACCTCCACACTGTTTTCCAAAGTGGCTGCACCAAATTGCATTCCCACTGACAGTGTAAGAGAGTTCCCCTTTCTCCACAGCCTCCCCAACATTTGTTGTTTCTTGCCTTGTCAATTTTTGCCATTCTAACTCCTATCTCAGTGTGGTTTTGATCTGAATTTCCCTGATGGCTAATGACGATGAACAATTTTCCATGTGTCTGTTAGCCATTTATATGTCTTCTTTGGAGAAGTGTCCGTTCATGTCTTCTGCCCATTTTTTGACTTGATTATTTGTTTTTTGGGTGTTGATTTTAAGGAGTTCTTTATAGATCTTGGATATCAGCCCTTTGTCTATAGTGTCATTTGCAAATATCTTCTCCCATTCCATGGGTTGCCTTTTTGTTTTATTGACTGTTTCCTTTGCTGTGCAGAAACTTTTTATTTTGATGTAGTCCCAAAAGTTCATTTTTGTTTTTGTTTCCCTTGCCTTTAGAGATGTGTCTTGAAAGAAGTTGCTATGGTCGATGTCCAAGAGGTTACTGCCTATGTTCTCCTCTAGGATTTTAATGGATTCCCGTTTCATGTTGAGGTCTTTCATCCATTTCAAGTTTACCTTTGTGTATGGTGTAAGCAAGTGGCCGAGTTTCATTCTTCTGTATCTAGTTTCTAATTTTCCCAGCACCGTTTATTGAAGAGACTGTCTTTTTACCATTGGATATTTTTTCCCACTTTGTTGAAGATTAGTTGACCATAAAGTTGAGGGCCCATTGATCTATGTGTCAGTTTTTGTGCCAGTACCATACTGTCTGCGTAATCACAGCTTTGTAATAAAGCTTGAAATCAGGCAACGTGATATCCCTAGCTTTGTTTTTCTTTTTCAACATTTCCTTGGCAATTCGGGGTCTTTTCTGATTCCATACAAATTTTAAGGTTGTAATTTTAATATTCAAGGAAATTAAGTTTATAATTTTAAATATTCAAGGAAATCCCTGTAAATCATTTTCAGCAATTACATGTATTAGTGATGCCCATAAGACCCACCAGTCACTGTGACCTGAAGATAAGGTGCCTGTTTCTCAGTGTTTTACTCAATTAACTTCATAAGCTTTCATTTGGCTTCATGGCAACAGCACTAATGAAATGAGAGCGTGTGCCCAGATATCAGTGGGCTGCTTCCTGCCCAGACAGGCAGGAAGTTTTGCATCAACCCATTTCGGAGGTGGGAGGTGGTCACTCTTCTAACACGAACACGAACACAAAACCCCCATGAATGTTAGTGTTTTAAGTAATGATGCCGGCGATTCAGGGTGGGGCAGGGAGTGGGGGGCTAAGGGAGGGGGGAGCCTGGGTCACTCTCAGGTGCTTGCAGTCCCTGCAAGGGCAGACTCACAGCCAGCCAGTCCTCAGGGAGAATAGTGAGAAACAGTGTTTTCGGCCCCGCCTGGAACAGGGAACAAAGTTACCAGTGTGATTGGCTCTGGGCTTTGCCATTGATTCACAAAGTACAGAGAGACCTGTGTGTTGAAGCTCATGGCTGTGTGGATTTAAGTTCACTTGCTACAGGTCATACCTGTCTGCCCACCTCCACAGCCCTCAGCTCTCAATCTCTAAAATAAAATCTCTAACCCTCCTCTAGATGATGCAACACTCCCGAAACATGGCTCTCACATAAGGGGGCCTGAACCAGTGGCTGAGGTCTTACTGCTCTAACAGCAGCGCTACTAGGACCTCTTTGGAGAGTGGCAAATGCAATAAGGGCAGATAAGCAGGAGGCAGTGAGAGATGATCTCATGCAGCGATAAAGGCTTTACTCTTTCCCCTGTGCATGTGGTAAGCACATAAGGGTCCATCACCTTTCACGGGTTAGGGGACGAAAGTCCGTAACAATGAAGCGGCCATTGTCCCGTTCCAGCCTTTTGCGGAGGGCATGTGAACCCACTGCACCCACCCAGAGTTCTTGTCTGAGGGCACAGTGACGTAGCCGGGCAAGGTCCCTGCTCTCATGATGCTGATAGTCTAGAGAAAGCAGGCCATGAACTAGCAAATTGGGGATGAAACCGTTTCAAGCAGAAGTAAGTGCTTAGAGAGATAAAACTGAATAATCCATCAGGGTTCACTGTAAGGGTTAGAAACCAGGAAGCTGACAGTAGATCTGAGACTTTAGTGGCAAGGTGGGAGCCACGAGAGCGTGAGAAGCTTCAGGGCCATGGCCCTTAGGGGCAAAGCTCCCCAAGGGGGAGTCAGCACAGCCCTGTGCAGTCCCAGTGGGACCCAGGGGTGCAGAGCCCAGTGGTCCCGGGTGGGCTCCAGGTGGGGTCCCAGGTGGGCAGAGAGGTTAGGGAAGGCCCAGCCTTGTCTTTATTACATGTTATAAGAAGCCAATAGTGGGATGAAGGAAAGAGATTCACCTTGTCTTTTTTTTTTTTAATATCCTTCTAGCTGCTGTCTGGGAACAGACTATGTCAGTAAGAGAGCAAGCAGGGAGTGCAGTCAGAGGCAAGGGGAACTGGGACAGAAACCAGGCTACAGCCCATCCCCTAAGTCCCAGCCACCTTCCGTGCCTCATTCACCACTGCCGCCAAGTGTGAACGGGAGACTTGGCCTCTTCACATGTTGCTCTGAACCAAACACATCGAAGACTTAGTTGTTTCACAAACAATTTTACTGTGATACCCACAGTTTGAGTCTGATGCCCTCCAGGAAAGGAGGGAAGAGCAAGGGCAGACTGAAGGAGCAGCCCCAAGGCCCTCAGGACGTGCCTCTCACTAAGACTCAGAGGAAATCCCTCACGTCCATGAATTGGAAGAGGTTAATAAACAGGATGAGAACTCAGACACTTCCCATTCTCTGTATGACTAACTGAGATGACTGAAATAGGAAAACATTCAGCACGAGACGAGTGAACAAATGGTTCTTACTTACCAAAAGCAAATCATGGCCTTTCCATCAGATCCCTGAGTTAGCATCTTGCTAGTATTTTCTATGCTAGTCCCTGTGCAGAGCCTCTAGACCACAGAACATCTTTTCCAGAGTGAGGATCCCCGAAGGCCTCAAGAGCCAAGGGGAGGAAGAGAACAACGCCTGGGAAGTCCTTGCTCATGTTCTGGCTCCTTGCATGTTGGACAAGGAAGCATTGAGGAGGGGGGCTGCCCAGTTGACTTTGTGCAGATGCAGAGAGGCTCCCAGTGCCTCTGTTCTGGCCTGGGGTGATTCACCCAGGGCTGCTGCCCAGTGCTGATCAACTAGCATTCTCTAGAACTCTAGAGCCATGGACACCAAAACCATGCACAACCTCAGGGCTGGGGTCCGAAGTGTCAGCAGCATCTTTGGGCAGAACTCCCATGTCTTCAGGGCATATCTGCATTCCCTCTCTTCTCAGGAGCCCCACATAGGCTGCCTGACCCTCACCACACCAGTAGATTGGACAATAAACTGGCAATTTCTAAACAGCTTTTGCTCCGCCCTTGATTAGAAACTATCTTTAATTAAAACACCACATCAGAATTCTGAACCAATTTCATTCTGGCTCTCCTAAGAGCTTTGTACAAAACATTAACTCTGGAATTTCATTACACGTCTGCAACCCTGGTGACAAACATAAATGATAATTTAATTCGAATGCCTTCTTGAGCAAGCCATATTTTGAAAGGCTCGTGGATAGATAATAGTACCGTGCTTTTCCCTCTAACCTCTGGTGACTCAACCAAGGATGGGCTCTTGGCATAGGCCAAGAGCAGCTCATTCCTAGGCTCATGGGTCGCCTGAGATGTGGCCAGAAAATACAAAACTCTATTGTAACAAGGGCCAGCTGTGCCAAGCAGATGCTCAGATAAGAACATATGAGGGAGGAGAGGCAGACCCAGACAGCTCACAGTGGAAATGGGGCAGAGAGGTGGTGAAGGAAAGGATGGGGCCACAAGCAGTCAAGAACATAATAAATAAATATAAATAAATAATGTTTTAAGACTGCTAATATTTGCACAACTGTCTAAATTCACTAAAGGTCAAACTGGACATTTATGATGGGTGAAGTTTATGGTTTGTAAAATATACCCCAATAAAAATGGAAAAAAAAAAAAAAAGAATGTGCCAGAGCCTGCAGAAACCACATCTGGCTTATGAGGAAGATTCAAAAGAAGACTGGAACAGGTTCTGGGAGAAGTCAGCACAGTGAGATGCTACACTGTGCCCATGGGGAAGACCACAGAGAAGACATGTCTTCAGACCCAGCAGAGCCCTCCCGGACCAGGCTCTGGGGGTCTTAGTATGGATGTTCCTATTGGGGGATTTTCATGCAATTTCAGCATTTGTATTCCAAGTAGAGCCTCAGTCTATTACTCTACCTCAGCCTGGCCTAAGTCTAAGTGATATTAGCCCATGGTATTGTCAACATGTGCCTTGAGAAGCTAAAAGGTAGCCAAACACCAACCATTGGAGGGCCTCCCAATCCCCTCCAGGCCCCTCCACTTCTGGCCCCCTGCCTTCCTCCCATCTTATCCCAGACATACCTCTCCTGTTACTCTCACCACCCTGACTGAAGATTCTTCTCCTCTATAGTATCCGTCTCTGGAAGGAAGAGACTAGGTCCTATTCAACCCCACCCTCAACAATTAGAATAGCAGAACACTGGCACTCCCCAGAGTGTTATGGGTGCAAGGATTCAAAGTAACCCAAGAAAGCTCCTTTATCATGATTATTTTCTCCCTGTCTCTATGTATGTGCTATGAATCATTTATAAAATATTTTTAGCAAAAATTGAAATCATTTGCTTTTTGCTGATGTAAGTCTTCCTCCTCAACGTACCAAATCTTTTTTATTTAACTTTAAACATGACAATTTCCCACGTCAAGTGTGAGAAATGTTGTAGGTTCCAAACCAAGCGAAAGCCCCACCTCCAAGGTTTGAATGAAGTATTTGCCACCTTTGGAATAATAGTAAAAAGGATGTATACGTAATGCTTTCTAAAACTGCTCACCTTTTTAATTCTTCCTGTCTGTCTAATTCCCTAGGTTTTTTTTTTTAAAGAGTGATGCTACCTTTCTTTCTTAGCCCTGTCCTTATTTCAGTGAGTCTAATTAAAAGTATTTGAAAGTAAGACAGACTCAACAGGAGATCAAAGAGAAGAAGATCAACTCTAGGAACAGAAAAGTGACCACTTTCTGAAAGGTCAGAGGCACCGGGAAGTGACTCAGAGGCGACATCTGGGAAGACAGACCATGGGGTGAGGGGCAGCTCCCGGGCAGCAGTAGAGCCGGGAACACAAAATCAGAACCTTTAGAAGTCTGATCCGCTGAAGGACATCACCCCAGAGGCTAAGCGGGGGTGGAACCCTCATGGGGACAGTGTGGTCTCGGGACCCCCCAGGGTCACAGAAGGACCCGGGCTGCCTGAGCGCGGCAGAGCTCCTGGGTATTGTTGCCGAGGAGGGGCCCTCAGCTCGGGCTTACCTTACACGGGGATCCCAGGTGCAGTCAGGCCACTGCTCTCCAGGCAGGGACCCCACAGGTGGCAGATCCATGGAGCCCCCGCTTCCTCCACTGGGAGGGGCGGCGCGGGAGCGCGCTGCGGGAATCTGCGAGGTTTGGAGAGTCTACACCGGGCCTTGGGCCAGAGACAGAGATGCTCGGTCCCAGGCTGGGTGACACAGAGCACAGTGGGAGACCAGGGAGACAGGCGTGATTGTCGGCTCCTTCTGGGGGTGCACTAAGAATTGGGGCCCTGGGCTCTTGACTCCTCTGGGTCGGAGACTGGAGGCCGCCATCTTCATTCCCGGCTCAAAAGCTGGACGGAAAGCGTCAGGGAACAAAAGCTCCAGAGCACAGATCGCTTAGCCCCGCCCCTAGGAGGGCGGGCACTTCCTCCTCGGGCACAGACGTCTGAGAGTCCCGGCAACAGGCCCCGCCCCCAGAAGACCGGAGAACAGCCAGCCACGACCAAGTTCACCCACCAATGAGAACTGCGGACTGCAGAGCTAGGGGAATGCCCCACGAGGAATTCATGGCTTTTTTCCCATGATTCTTTAGTCTTTCAAAGTTAAATATTTTTTAATTTTATTTCTTATTCTATTTTTTAAATTTTTTCTTTCCTATTTTAACATTTTTTCAAATATTTTATCTTTATCAATAACTTTTTTAAAATCTTTTAAAATTTTCATTGTTTTAGTCATATTCTATCCCTTCATTGTACTTAAGCTTATTTTTTGTATACATATAGATTTTTTTTTCCTTTAAAACTTTGGGACACAGGTTATTCTAATTGATCAAAATATAGACTAAGTCTAATGCATGGCTTTGTTCTAGTCTCCAGCCTCATAACATTCTTTCCTCTTTTTTTTCTTTTTTCTTTTTTCAACCAACTTTTTATCTTATCACTTCCTTTTTTAGAATTTTTTTAAATGTTCATCTTTGCAGTCATATTCTATCTCTTCATAGTGTATACCTTTATTTTTATATATTTAAGTTTTCCTTTCATTAAAGTTTTGAGAGACAGTTTCTTTTAACAGACCAAAATACACCCAACATCAAAGGTATAGCTCTGTGATATTCACCAGTCTAATCATATACATAGAACGAAACAGATAGACATAGGTATAGATAAAGATTTTTTTCCCACTTTCTTCTCCTCCCAGTTTCAGGTCTCTTCTGATTTGGTTAGTGTATATTTTTCTGGGGTCATCACTAATCTTTTAGAATTTTGTTCTCTTGGGGCACCTGGGTGGCTCAGTTGGTTGAGCAACTGCCTTCGGCTCAGGTCATGATCCCCGAGTCCCAGGATCGAGCCCTGCATTGGGCTCCCTGCTTGGCAGGAAGCCTGCTTCTCCCTCTTTCAACTCCCCCTGCTTGTGTTCCCTCTCTAGCTGTGTTTCTCTCTGTCAAACAAATAAAAAAATCTTAAAAAAAAAAAGAATTTTGTTCTCTTATTCATCTATTCTTATCTGAATAAAATTACAATGCAGAAAAATTACCTCAAAAAAAGAACAGTACCATTGGCTAGGGACCTAATCAATAGGGATATTAGTAATATTTCAGAACTAGAGTTCAGAATGACAGTTGTCGAGGTGCTAGCTGGGCTCAAAAACAGCATGGTAGATACTAGAGAATCCCTTTCTGGAGAAATAAAAGAATTATAATTGACAAGTTGAAATCAAAAAAGCTATTAATGAGGTGCAATCAAAAATGGAAGCTCTTGGCAAGATTACGGAGAAGTAGGAGACCCTGTTTCAAAAGGTTTCCCGAAGTGAGCTAAACTATCTACCAGGACAATCTGAACACCCATGAAATCAGCCTGAGATGTAAGACTACACACTTCTGGATCTCTACGGGGCTTGAGGTGCATCAGTAGAGAGGTAAAGCGGGAACACTCAGGCTGATTTCAGAGGAGAAATAGGAGAAGGAGGGAACCACCATTGGGAAGTAACACCCCAATACAAAAGTGCCCTGTGTTCGGGGACCAGCATCAACTTGCAGTCTGGTTAAAAGCACTCAAAAGCAAAGGGTCTTCACCGTTGGCAGGGACATAAAACATGACACCTGGCCGGGGATAGAAAGCGGTCCCTGGCGCCGTGCAGGACGGAACATGGGGGCATGGAGTCTCTTTAAAACCCAGGTGCGCACAACCCACAAAGGAGGTGACTCTGCAGACTTGTGCACAAACTGCGGGGCCGTGGAACCTCAGTCACCCCTGCGTGGGGTGCACACAGACTCCCTGGGCAGGGACAAGGTCTCACAACCTGAAATTAGGTTTCTGTGGAGCGGGAGTGAAAGGACATGCGAGGTCGTAGGGCGGCAATGTGACCGCGGCTGCGGGGGTGCCACTGTGACAAGCGGCCAACGGGGAAGATCCAGGGAGAGGCTGTGGGCCCCACACCATCCAGAGGGCTGCTAGCCGAGGGCTCTCTCTGGGAAGGAGGGCTGGGCAGACATCTGGCTCTGGCCTGACTTTCTGAAAAGCTGCAAAAAGCCGCAAAAGAACAAATCCTTCAGAGAAGGAAAGCCTGACAACCTGGTTGCCATGGAGCCTGGCCCCTAGGAAGGGGGGGGGGACTCACCCAGGGAGAAGGGAGTGAACACCAGCGCAGCAGGCCCCGCCCCCAGAAGGCGAGTCGGAAGCACAAGAGGACAGCACCCAAACTGGAAAACCCCAACATCAGGGAAAGGCAATATATTAAGCTCCTGGTACTACCCCAAAAGCTGTACGCTTTATACATACAGCTTGTCACTTTATTTTCTTTTTAACTTTTTTCTATTTTTATTTTTAAAGTTTTCATTTTATTTTAAAAATCATTCTCATGGTTTTTGCTCTTTTATTTTTTAACCCACTTCTTATTACATGATACTTAATACTCCATAATAACTTTTTAACTGGAACCTTTTTCAAACACATACCTGTGTTGTGTTGTTGTAGTTGTTGCTACTTTTGTTTGGTTGGTTTTTTCTGTTTCTTTTTCCTTTTTTTCCTCTTCTTTCCTTAATTCTTTTTTCCTTTAAATATACATTTATTTATAAGCTTCAAGGTAATCCTGCATTCCTATTCCATACTACTCTTATATACAAACCAGTTTTAATCTCCCTATATCTTTAGATAGTGGACTCCACTAACAACAATAACAAGACACACCCAGGAGGATATGAAATATTTTCCTTGCCCACAAGGAGGGTTTGCACTCACCATCCTGCCCTATTCTGTCAGCGTTTCTCTGTAATTGTTTTTGCCTTTGTAATATATACATACTGGTCTTGAGGGTCATTTGGGATGGGCTTAGCTTTTTGATCTCTTCAACTTTCTTTTACTCTTTATGGTCTTTTTCTTTACTCTGTTGTAGATTTTGCACCATATAAATCCTATCATTGGGGCCCACTGTGGCCCGGTATTTTTTCTTGCTTCCATTCTCTTCTTCTCTTTTTTCTTTCTTCTTCCTTTTCAGTGGTGACTTCTGATTGCTCAGAAACCTTCCAGTGAACAATTCATCTGGAGAGTGGTTGATATATTCAGCTATACATCCCCTCAACCACTCCTCACCAAGATGACTCAGAGAAGGAACAACCAACAGAAGAAAAACCCAGAGATTGCCACCCCTGTCAGAGAATTATTGGAAATGAACATAAACAATAAGACAGAAACAGAATTCAGAGCAGCCATCGTCCAAGCAATGGCTAACTTGGAAAAGAACATTAATCTCAAGATAGAGGCTCTAATGACAGAAGTAAAAGCCGAGGTTAGACAGGCTATTAATGAGATGCAATCTAACTTAAATATGCTAACATCTATAGTAATTGAAGCTGAAGCTCATATTAGTGATTTAGAAGACAAATGGATCAAGAAGGAAGAGCAAGAGAAGTTTTGGAACAAACAGCTAAAATTCCATGAAAATAGAATTAGGGAAATAAATGATGCCATGAAACGATCCAATATCAGAATTATTGGAATTCTAGAAGCCTAGAAGATATAGTTGAAATTCTATTGGAAGCCTATTCCAATTCTGTCGGAAGCCTAGAAGATATAGTTGAACAAATCATGGATGAAAATTTCCCAAATCTCGGGAATGAAACAAATGTTCATGTCCTAGAGGCAGAGAGGACATCCACCAAGATCAATGAAAACAGAAAAACCTCCAGGCACATAATTGTGAAATTCAGATCATAAAACCAAAGAATATGTCTTAAGAGCAGCTATGGGGAAGTGGTCCCTTATGTATAGAGGGAGGACCATCAGAATAACCTCAGACCTATACACAGAAACCTGGAAAGCCAGAAAGAGCTGGCAAGACATATTCAGGAAATTACATTAAAAAAATATGCAACCAAGGATAATGTACCCAGCAAAGTTGACTTTCAGGATGGAAGGGGAAATAAAGAGATTCCAGGACTGCCAAGGTCTAAAAGATTATGCAACCACCAAGCCAGCACTACAAGAAATATTAAGAAGGGTTCTATAAAAGAGAAACAAACCCAAGATGGACACAGAACAGAAATTTACAGAGGTAATCTATAGAAATATGAACTTTACAGGCAACATGATATCAATAAAAACATATCTATCAATAATTATTCTAAATGTGAATGGCCCAAATGCTCCAAAAAAAAAAAAGGCACAAGGTTGCAAACTGGATAAAATGACATAACCCATCCATCTACTATTTACAAGAGACACATTTTGAATCTAAAGGCACTTTCAGATTGAAAATGAGGGCATGAGGACCATCTTTCATGCCAATAGACCTCAAAAGAAAGCCGGGGTAGCGATTCTCATATCAGACAAATTGGATATTAATCTAAAGACTGTAGTCAGAGACACAGAAGGACACTACATCATTCTCAAAGGGTCTATACATCAAGAAGATGTAACAATTGTAAATATTTATGCCCCCAACATGGGAGCAGCCAACTACATAAGCCAACTGTTAAGCAAAATAAAGAGTCATATTGATACAAATACATTAATTGTGGGAGATATTAACACACCACTCTCAGCAATGAACAGATCATCTAAACAGAAAATCAACAAAGAAACATGATCTTCAAATGACACATTGGACCAGATGGATCTTAGAGATATATTCAGAACATTCCACCCTAAAACAGCAGAATACTCATTCTTCTCAAGTGCACATGGAACATTCTCCAGAATAGACCACATACTAGGTCACAAATCAGGGCTCAATGGATACCGGAAGATTGAAATTATTCCCTGCATATTCTCTGACCACAATGCCGTGAAACTGGAACTCAAGCACAACAAAAAGTTTAGAAGAAAATCAAACACTTGGAAGCTAAAAACTATCCTGCTCAAGAATTTGTGGATCAATCAGGAAATCAAAGAAGAACTGAAACACTTCATGGAAACCAATGATAATGAAGATACATCAATCAAAAACCTATGGGACACAGCAAAGGCAATCCTAAGGGGGAAATACATAGCCCTTCAAGCCTCACTCAAAAAAATTGAAAAATCCCAAATACACGAACTCTCATTACACCTTCAAGAACTGGAAAATCAACAAAAAATTAAACCAACCCCTCACACAAGACGGAAAATAATTAAGATTAGAGCAGAGATCACTGAATTAGAAACTACAGATACAGTAGGACGTATCAACAAAACTAGAAGGTTGTTCTTTGAAAGAATTAATAAGGTCAATTAACCATCGGCCAAACTCATCCAAAAGAAAAGGGAGAAGACCCAAATTAATAAAATTATGAATGAAAAGGGAGATATCACAACTAACACCAAGGAAAGAGAAACAATCCTCAGAATTTACTACCAACAGTTATATGCCAATAAGTTTAACAACCTAGAAGAGATGGATACATGCCTGGAAACCCATAAACTTCCAAGACTGAAACAGAAAGAAATTGACAATCTGAGTAGACCTATATCTAGTAACGAGATTGAAGCAGCGATCAAAAAACTCCCAAAGAACAAGAGCCCAGGACCCCAGAATTCCCTGGGGAATTCTACCAAACATTCAAAGAAGAAATAACACCTATTCTCCTGAAGCTGTTTTAAAAAAATAGAAACAGAAGGAAAACTTCCAGACTCTTTCTATGAAGCCAGCATCACTCTAATCCCCAAACCAGACAAAGACCCCATCAAAAAGGAGAACATCAGACCAATATCTCTGAGGAATATGGATGCCAAGATTCTTAACAAGATCCTTGCTAACAGGATCCAACAATACACTAAAAAGATTATCCACCATGACCAGGTGGGATTTATCCCAGGGATGCAAGGGTGGTTCACTACTCACAAATCAATCAACGTGATAGAACAAATCAATAAAAGAAGAGAAAAGAACCACATGGTACTCTCAATGGATGCAGAAAAGGCTTTTGACAAAATACAACATTCGTTCCTGATTAAAACTCTTCAAAGTATAGGGATACAGGGAACATTCCTCAACCTCATAAAATCTATCTTTGAAAAACACACAGCGAATATCATTCTCAATGGGGAAAAACTGACAGCCTTCCTTCTGAGATCAAGTAAAAGACAAGGATGCCCACTCTCACCACTACTGTTCAACACAGTGTTAGAAGTCCTAGCAACAGGGTGCCTTGGTGGCTCAGTCGGTTAAAGCCTCTGCCTTCCGCTTAGGTCATGATCTCAGGGTCCTGGGATCGAGGCCCACATTGGGCTTTCTGCTCAGCAGGGAGACTGCTTCCTCCCCTGCCTCTCTGCATACTTGTGATCTCTGTCAAATAAATAAATAAAATCTTTGGAAAAAAAAAAAGAAGTCCTAGCAACAGCAATCAGACAACAGAAAGAAATAAAAGGTATTCATCTTGGCAAAGAAGAAGTCAAACTCTCTCTCATTGCAGATGACATGATACTCTATGTGGAAAACCCAAGACTCTATCCCCAAACTACTAGAACTCACACAACAATTCAGTAATGTGGCAGGAAACAAAATCAATGCACATATATCAGTTGCATTCTTATACACAACAATGAAAATATAGAAAGGGAAATCAGAGAATAGATTCCGTTTACTATAGAACCAAAAACCATAGATACCTAGGAATAAACCTCACCAAAGAAGTTAAGAATCTGTACTCAAGGAACTACAGAACATTCATGAAAGAAATTTAAAAATACACAAAAACATGGAAGAGCATTCCATGCTCATGGATTGAAAGAATAAATATTGTTAAAATGTCTATACTGCCCAGAGCAATCTATACTTTCAATGCTATTCTGATCAAAATTCCACCAACATTTTTCAAAGCGTTGGAACAAACAATCCTAAAATTTATATGGAACCAAAAAAGACCCCGAATCGCTAAGGAATTGTTGAAGAAGAAAAACAAAGCTGGGGGAATCACGTTACCCAACTTCAGGCTTTACAAAGCTGTGATCACCAAGATGGCATGGTACTGGCACAAAAACAGACAACTAGACCAATGGAACTGAGTAGAGAGTCCAGATATGGACCCACAAATTTATGGTCAAATCATCTTTGACAAAGCAGGAAAAAATATCCATTGGAAGAAAAGACAGTCTCTTCAATAAATGGTGCTGGGAAAATGGGACAGCTACGTAAAGAAGAATGAAGCTAGACCATTCTCTTACGCCACACACAAAGGCAAATTCGAAATGGATGAAAGACCTCAATGTGAGGCAGGAATCCATCAAAATCCTGGAAAAGAACATAGACAGTAACCTCTTTGACATTGGCCACAGCAACTTCTTTCAAGACACGTCTCCAAGGGCAAAGGAAACAAAAGCGAAAATGAACTTTTGGGACTTCATCAAAATAAAAGCTTCTGCACAGTAAAGGAAACAGTCAACAAAACATGGAAGCAACCCATGGAATGGGAGAGGATATTTGCGAATGACACTACAGACCAAGGGCTAATGTCCAAGATCTATAAAGAACTTCTCAAACTCCATATCCAAAAAGAAGATGATCGCATCAATAAATGAGCAGGAGACATGAAGAGGCACTTCTCCATAGAAGATATGCAAATGTCTAACAGACACATGAAAAAATGCTCATCATCACTAGCTATCAGGGAAATTCAAATCAAAACCACACTGAGATACCACCTTACACCAGTCAGAATGGCCAAAATTAACAAGACAGGAAACAACAAGTGTTGTAGAGGCTGCAGAGAGAGGAGAACCCTCTTACACTGTTGGTGGGAATGCAAATTGGTGTAGCTGCTTTGGAAAACAGTGTGGAGATTCCTTTAAAAATTAAAAATAGAGCTACCCCATTGACCCTGAAATTGCACTACTGGGCATTTACCCCAAAGATACAGATGTAGTGAAAAGAAGGGCCATATGTACCCCAATGTTCATTGCAAGAATGGCCACAATCGCCAAACTGTGGAAAGAGCCAAGGTGCCCCTCAACAGATGAATGGATAAAGAAGATGTGGTACATATATACAATGGAATACTATGCCTCCATCAGAAAGGATGAATATCCAACTTTTGTAGCAACATGGACTGGATTGGAAGAGATTATACTGAGTGAAATAAACCAAGTAGAGAAAGTCAAGTATCATGTGGTTTCACTTACATGTGGTGCATAAGGGATAATATGGAGGACAGTAGAAGAAGGAAAGGAAATTGGAAGTAGGGTAATTCGGGGAGAGAAATGAAACATGAGAGACTTTGGACTCAGAAAGAAACTAAGGGTCTTGGAGGGAGAGGGTGGGGGATGGGAGAGCCTGGTGGTGGGTACTGAGGGTATATATTGCATGGAGCACTGGGTATGGGGCATAAACAATGAATCTCAGAACACTGAGAAAATTAAATTAAATTTTAAAAAATGGAGGCTCTTACTGATAGGATAAATGAGGCAGAAGAGAGAACTATTGATATAGAAGACCAAATGATGGAGAACAAAGAAGGTGAGAAAAAGAGACAAACAACTATTGGCCACAAGGGAAAGTGACACCATAAGATGAAACAATATTAGAATAATTGGGATCCCAGAAGAAGAAGAAAGAGAGGGACAGAAGGTATATTGGAACAAATTATAGCAGAGAATTACCCTGATTTGATGAAGGGAACAAGTATCAAAATCCAAGAGATACAGAGAACCACCCTCCAAATCAATAAAAATAGGTTCATACCTAATAGTAAAACTTACAAGTCTCAGTGACAAAGAGAAAATCTTAAAATCAGCTCAAGAGAAGAGGTCTATAAGATACAATGGCAGAAATATTAGATAGGCAGCAGACCTATCCACAGAGACCTGACAGGCCAGAAAGGGCTGGCATGATATATTCAGAGCACTAAATGAGAAATATATGCAACCAAGAATACTATATACAGCTAGACTGTTATTGAAAATAGAAGAAAAGTTACAATGCTTCCAGAATAAACAAAAACTAAAAGCATTTGCACACACCAAACCAGCCCTACAGGAAATATTGAAAGGGTTCCTCTAAGCAAAAAGAGAGACTAAAAGTAATAGGCCAGAAAGGAACAGAGACAATAACAGTAACAGTCACCTTACAGGCAGTACAATGGCACTAAATTCATATCTTTCCATAGTTATGCTGAATGTAAATGGACTAAATGCCCTCAATCAAAGCAAGGTTGGTTCAACATCCACAAATTAATCAATGTAATAAAATACATTAATAAAAGAAAGAACAAGAACCATATGAACCTCTTAATAGATGCTGAAAAAACATTTGAACAAACTACAGCATCCTTTCTTGATCAAAACTCTTCACAGTGTAGGGACAGAGGGTACACACCTCAATATCATAAAATCTGTCTATGAAAAAACCGACAGCGAATATCATTCTCAATGGGGAAAAACTGAGAGCTTTTCCCCTAAGGTCAGGAATATGGCAGGGCTGTCCTCTATCACCACTGCTATTCAACATAGTACTAGAGGGTCTAGCCTCAGCAATCATATCACAAAAAGAAATAAAAGGCATGCAAATCAGCAAAGAAGAAGTCAAGCTTTACTCTTTGCAGATAATATGATACTTTATGTGGAAAAAACAAGACTCCACTCCACAACCATTAGAACTCATGCAGGAATTCATAAAAGTGCCAGAATATAAAATCAATGCAGAGAAATCAGTTGCATTTCTATACACCAACAGCAAGACAAAAGAAAGAGAAATTAAGGAGTTGATCCCATTTACAATTGCACCCAAAGCCATAAGACACCTAGGAATAAACCTAATCAAACAAACAATCTGTACTCAGAAAACTGTAAAGTCCTCATGAAAGAAATTGAGGAAGACACACACAAAAAATGGAAAAATGATCCACGCTCATGGATTGGAAGAACAAATATTATGAACATGTCTATGCTATGTAAAGCAATCTACACATTTAATGTAATCCCTATCAAAATGCCATCAATGTTTTTCAAAGAAATGGAACAAATAATCCTAAAATTTATATGGAACCAGAAGAGACCCCAAATAGCCAGAGGAATGTTGAAAAAGAAAACCAAAGTTGGTGGCATCACAATTCCAGACTTCAAGCTCTATTACAAAGCTGTAATCATCAAGACAGGATGGTACTGGCACAAAAGCAGACACATAAGCCAATGTGGAGAACCCAGAAATGGACCCTCAATGTTATGGTCAACTCATCTTCGACAATGCAGGACAGAATGTCCAATGGAAAAAAGACAGTCTTTTCAACAAACAGTGTTGGGAAAATTGGACAGCCATGTACACAAGAATGAAACTGGACCATTTCCTTACACCACACACTAAAAATAGACTCAAAATGGATGAAATACCTCAATGTGAGACAGGAATCCATCAAAATCCTTGAGGAGAACACAGGCAGCAACCTCTTCAACCTCAGCCACAGCAAATTCTTCCAAGAAACATCGCCAAAGGCAAGGGAAGCAAGTGCAAAAATGAACTATTGGGAGTTCATCAAGATCAATAGCTTTTGCACAACAAAAGAAAGTCAAGAAAACCAAAAGACAACCAACAGAATGGGAGAAGATATTTGCAAATGACATATCAGAAAGAGGGCTAATATCCAAAATCTATAAAGAACTTATCAAACTCAACACCCAAAGAACGAATGATCCAATCAAGAAATGGGCAGAAGACATGAACAGACATTTCTCCAAAGAAGACATCCAAATGACCAACAGACACATGAAAAAGTGCTCAACATCCCTCGGCATCAGGGAAATACAAATCAAAACTGCAGTGAGATACCACCTCACACCAGTCAGAATGGTTAAAATTAACAAGTC
>PITA01019995.1:25161-36280 GCA_004023965.1 Spilogale gracilis | reverse complement strand
TTTTGTTTTTATTAAAGATTTTATTTATTTGACAGAGAGAAACACAGCCAGAGAGGGAACACAAGCAGGGGGAGTGAGAGAGGGAGAAGCAGGCTTCCTGCGGAGCAGGGAGCCCGATGTGGGACTCGATCTCGGGTCTCCGGGATCATGACCCGAGCCGAAGGCAGTCGCTTAACCAACTGAGCCACCCGGGCGTCCCGCAAACATCATGTTTTAAGGTAATAACTGTGTGCTTCTCCTCTGTCCACAGACAAAAGAATGGTAGTCTTTATATAAAACCAGAGCCCAGCACTTACAAGGTAGCAGAAATTCTCTGGAGTCCCCTGAAAGTCCCAGTAACAATTTAACACCCATAGGAAGCCTAAACATTTGGTAAATCTTTCCTCATCCCTTCTTACTAAATATTAAAAAATATATTCCCCCCTGAGCAAATTCTCTAGACACAAATGAATAATGGGTAATGCCTTTTTGGCCCAGATCACAACCTCTTTGTGTGCTATACACAGAGGGAGAATAAACCATCTCTCTGTAATTCAAACAGAAATGTTTTAGGAACATAACAAGAGAAACCAATCTTTTCTCTTTTAATGATACACAAATGCACTGTCAAGTAAGGTAGTCAGTAGCCAACTGTGGCCATTCAGCATGTGAAATAAGGTTAATTTGAACTAAGAAACTCAGTAAGTGTAAAATATACACTGATTTCACATTTAGTAGGAAGAATACAAAATATTTCATTGATATTTTATATTAGTTAGTAGTTCAGAGAATAATTTTAATATATTAGGTTAAATATAATATATTATTAAAACTACTTTCACCTATTTCTTTTTATCTTATTTAATGTGGTTACCAGAAAAGTTTCAATTATACACATGGTTCACACTATATTTCTACTGGGCAATGCTGGTTTATTTAAACTAATGATCAATCATAAGCTCTTAGGAAACTGTTTCTATGTCAATCTTTCATGACTATGAAGTATCATAAAATCTTGTCATTACAATAGCCTAACCAAAATTCCCTTTCTCCCTGATTTGCAAAGTACATTATATGTATATTCAGGTTCCTTTCTTTCTGATACCTTCATTAAAATGTTGAATAAATTCTATAATATTTCACCTCCTCTACCTCACTCACCTCTGCTAACCAAGTTACTGGCCTTAAAATATTCATCTTTTATCGCTAATGAATACCGTACTCACAGAAGGGGAGGCTGAGAATTTTTCCTTGAAGGGCCTCCAGATTATCTCTAACAAGCAGTATGTGGCAGTGTTAGAATTTGGTATATAGAATTAAATACCCCTAGCATGAACCCTGCCTCTAGTTGTGGAAATCACTACAGCTCAGCTGCCTTGTCTGTAACAAGGATAAATATTATTACCATTTAACATTAAATTAATAGTTCATTTAACTAATATAAACTATTATAATACCAATACATATGTTGTTGTAGAATAATAAAAGCATTTAGAACAGGACCCGGAACTTCGATGTTAATTATTATCATTATTATCTCCTTTTTTAACTTGCTTCCTGAACCTATCATTCTCCTCTTCTATTTCTGGCCGCCCCATCAACAGGTTCTCTCCTTTTTCAAGCCTGTAGTATATCTAATAATGTAAAACATACAGAATAGCCAATGGAGCAGATCATTTGGTCTGACAAAAACAAAGAATTCCAAACACAACAGCCCATAAGAAAGTGTACTTCATCACATAACAGAAAGATTCCTCACAATGAGAAACAAGCTAATTTTGCGACCCTGTAAAAGTTATCATCAATGGAGGTGGACAGATGTTCCTCAGCTTTCCTTTTAATCACCTATGCCCTTGTCAAGGGATCCAACCCGGATGTTAAAATCTAGAACCTATCCCATTGACAATACTCACCAAATCTAAAATTACATATTCTTTGTGGCACTTTGACTCAGCTACTGATTCATGTCTGTACAACTAAGAACTCAATAAGCTCCCATCTGCAACTAGTAGAGAGCCCAAGTTTAGACTTTCACCACACTGTAATGCAAGTTAAAAAATCTGTCCACTCTTACTTAAAGGCTCAAAAAGCAGAAGATATATAAGAAAAGATCAAAATACTCACTTTGTCATTTGTGGCATACCAAGTCTCATGGACTTCGAGCAGATTCGGGGGAAGGAGGGTAGCTCTTTAACTTAACCCACAATCTGTTTCAGCTGAACCTCTCATTACCCTTTTCATATTCTGTCATACACTATATACATTTGCATTATATGTTTTGTTTCTTCCCCAAATTATGCAGGAAGTACCTTAAAGGCAATGACTCTATCTTCCTGAATCAAAGTCCACAATCCTGGTTCTGACATACTGAATGTTTATTCATCAAACAGGATTAAATCTACAGTTATTCGTCAAACAGGATTAAATCTACAGTTATAAAAAATATATTATTTACCTTTGTAAGTCTTCAGTTTTTAAAACATTTCATGTGACTTCATTTGATTGTTTCAACAATCTTATAGTCACATCCAAGACCTAATCTCATTTTTAATGAAGTACCTTAACTGAAGCTCAGAAGTCAAAGTAGTTCAAAATTATTCACTTTTGTATGTCTTAAATACACAAAGTTTAAATCCAAGACGATGCTGGTCATTGGAGACAAACCCAGAACTTCACTGACCTGTATCACACACACCACACACTAGAGCCTTTTTCAGAGAGAAGCAGCAGAGGAAGGAGGAAGACGAAAGAAGAGACAGTGACAACATCGTTGTGGTAATGAGATAAACAGATAGCCAGTCACTAAATAAAATTAAATTGCTTTTCTCATTTCATTTTTCCTTCTTTTTAAAGCTTCAGTTTTATTTTCCTTCCTAGTAGTTTTTCTGTTAAGTTTCTTTATTTTCACATAATTAGTTATATCTTCATCATCAAAATAATACTCACTCTCAAATAAGCCAATTTATGTTTTTATGCAATTTTGTAAATACAGTTCTTCATTCTGTCTTAATGTATTTATTCATTTGAATTCAGTAGTATTCTCTGAAACAGCGTTTGTTCAATTTTATCTCTCTAAAAATAACCTACTACATAAGTACACATTCTGCTGATACTCCCATGTAGACTCATGTGAGGAAAGAACTAGCAGTTTCTCTCTAAAAGTACCTACAACGAGCAATCAATAGACATTAGCAGACATCCAACATTCTAAGAGCAAAGTTAACTTGCTACCTTTGTCACCTCTAAGTTCATATTTAGAACATCCTATAATTCTATTTATTTCCAAATCAATGACTTAATGCAATTCACTCAACCTCTTTGACTCTGTTTTTTAAGAACCTGTTTTTTAAGCAAGCCACCTTGCTATTTACTCAGAAAAACAGCTCTGGGAGAAATGGGCAAAAGGCCCCCGGAAAACAAAGGCAGGCCAGGTTGGGGGGAGACACCCAATCAGTTAACCCCCAGATGCTTCTGTCCAAGAGCATCCTCGGAGGTATTTAGATGCAAACTAAGAATGGGCGGCCCTTTACAGGGTACTTCGGCTCAGATGGGAACACCTGAATGCCCTCAGCTTCCTGGGTCCAAAGGCCATTGAAGTGCAAATTAACTCAGGCAAGCCAAGTGAGTCAGGTCAGCTCTGGGGTGCCGATTTCCCCTATACAAAGGAAATGTAAATTAACTCAGATAGTTTGAGTGACCCTGGTCAACTTGTGATTTTGGGGGTTTGCCCTATAAAAGCTAGTCTGAGAAATTAGGCGAGGTCCTTCTCCCCAGAGAAGCAACCCGGGCTAGCTAGTAAAATTCTGATGCTTGGCACGAAATAAAGCTTTGCTTGACCTTCGCTTTTGTATCAGCCTCGTTCCTTTGACCAGGCACCCTATTACTGTTTCCTCGTGTAGAAGAAAACCGGTCTAGACCTTTGGAATTTCTTTAAGATCTAGAGAGTTTCTGAGTCTGGAGATCCAAGATCCTTGGATTTAAACTTTAAATCCAAGTTTATCTACCCTCAAAAGTTGGTTTCTTTTTTTAAAAAAAGATTTTATTTATTTGAGAGAGAAAGGAGAGAGGGAGAGAGCCAAGCAGGCAAAGGGCAGTGAAAGACAGAGGGAAACAGACTCACTGCTGAGCAGGGAGCCTGATGCAGGGCTTGATTCCAGGACCCCAGGATCATGGCCTGAGCTGAAGGAAGATGTGTGACTGACTAAGCCACCTAGGCACTCTTAAAAGTTTCTTTCTTCTTTTTTTAAAAAAAAGATTTTATTTATTTGACAGAGAGAAACAGCCAGAGAGGGAACACAAGCAGGGGAATGAGAGAGGGAGAAGCAGGCTTCCCGCCAAGCAGGGAGCCTGATATGGGACTAGATCGTGGGTCTCAGGGATCATGACTTAAGGCGAAGGCAGTCGCTTAACCAACTGAGCCACCCAGGCAACCCTAAAAGTTGATTTCTTAAACTAATGTACATAATTGTATCTTTTCTACCTACTGTGCTTGAAGGTAAGAGCCATATATCTTTGTAACCTTATCCCTTCGAACCTGGCAGTATATGCATACAGATATGTTTCATTTGCTCTTCTGCCTGAAAGAGTTAAACTATTAACTTTGGCAGAAGACTTCTTGAATTTCCCTCTGACATTATCACACTGTAAAATTATGGTTAGAATCCAAGTTAAGTTACTGCAGTACATGATGATGTTCAGCATAACTAACATCTACAAAGGAGTTGGCAATTAATTGAGACAGAGAGTTTGGCCCCAAACCTTGCTCTTAGTCATATTTTTCATAACCCTTATAGCTAATCCCTGACTGACTAACCGAAAACCAGACCTCAGAATGATATCCACATTCCCTAAATCATAAAGCTACAGGAAAAAAGAGTGAGGGGAACACTAATAAGGATGTATATTCCTATGTACCATAATAGAACTTTCTCTGATAAATAAAAGATTTACCAAAAATTTTTTAGACAAGGTTAAAGTCATCAAGAGTAAAATTTGAGAAATATTTTTGAAATAAATTTGAAGTAAAGTTTCAAAAAAAATATAGATGTAAGGTTTAAAAACTTCCAGTCAACTTGTAATAATACCAGCATTAGCTCAAATTTAAATTTAAAAACTATTATCCTCCTAAGTAGTTTTAGCAGATGCCTGAACCTTGATAAAAATCAATAAATCATGTTTGGAATACACGTATATCTGTAAAATTAAATACATAAACAAGCTGATAAAAATCATTTAATTGTGCAATTGAAAGGCTGCTGTAAAGGCCCCCACCCTCCAGGATGTAAGAGCAGACCCACATCCCAACAACGGGCAGGCAGTTGCCCAACCCCAGTTACCCAACCCCACTCAGGCCCTACGGAGAACAAAAGAAACGTGTCTATAAAAGTTACTTCCTCATTCCATAAGACCGCGTGCGCGCATCCCCCTGTAAAGACGATTGGTGAAAATATGTGATTTGTTATGAAATGATTGGCTGCCTGCGTGCAGACCTTGCTGTGGTATTTTAAACTAATTGGCTGTCAATGCGCGGGCTTTGCTGTAACGGACAATGTAGTTCTATATAAGGCCACCCCCGGAAGAACTCGGGGCTCTCAGCCTCTGACTGGTTTGGGGTCAGGCTGTGAGCCCGAGCATGCTCGAATAAACCCTTTGCTTTTGCATGGAACAGGTCTCTCAGAGTTTTCCTTGATAGGTGCGGCGTTCCAAGGCTCCCAGCTGACTGCCCTCTTGGGCGGTCGACCCTTACACAATGAGCAGTAAAACTAAAAAGGTTCCAAAAACCTTAATGAAGGGTTACATATAATCATCACATCTGCATGCAGTTAAACATATGGCACTTCAGTTTCAGGAATCCTGAGCGTACCAAAACTTTTACAACTAAATTTGGGTTATTTAGGGTGAGGGAAAGAGATAAGAAAAGGGGAGTAGAGCCTTTAAAAACCCCTATTTTGACTAAATCTGCAGCTGTAATTACAGCAGTTCCGAAGCTTTCTTGGAACTGCCTAATCACATTTTTTTTTAATAATAACAACCAAAAGTAGGTTTAAGAATAAAATAGTAAAAATAATAGGAGGAATTCATAGTTAAAAGCTATTTTTTACTAAAATTAATTTCCTATTGTTTTTGTCCTGCAACTAATAGATAAAAATTGTTATATAAGTCTGAGAAGCTTTCTCAGTTTCCTTTGGTTTGGGAATTTTTAATTTTTTAACACTAAAAAGTACATTAGAAAGTACACTGCTTCTTTCCTTTGGTAATTTTGCAGAAACTCTCTTTTTATGTTTTCTTCTCTCTCCCCATGCCACTTATTTTTGTAACTATGAGACCAACCCATCATGCAAATTACAGATATGTATGATATCAATAAACAACACAAGCCTTTTGCTATCATTCTAAACATACTGTATTCCTCCCTACTTTTCCACGATATACATTTCTTTTTTTTTTTTTTAAGATTTTATTTATTTATTTGACAGAGAAAAACATAGCCAGAGAGGGAACACAAGCAGGGGGAGTGAGAGAGGGAGAAGCAGGCTTCCCGCCGAGCAGGGAGCCCAATGTGGGACTCGATCCCGGGTCTCCGGGATCATGACCTGAGCCGAAGGCAGCTGCTTAACCAACTGAGCCACCCAGGTGCCCCCACAGGATATACATTTCAAGACCCCCAGTGGAATGAAATCTCAGACAGAATCAAACCCTATATATACTATTTTTGTTCCTATACATGTATACCTATGAAAAAGTTTAATTTACAAATTAGACACAGTAAGAAATCAGCAACAATAACTAAAAATAAAATAGAATAAGACACTATAATAAAAATAGCAATGTGGTTTCTCTTTCTGAAAATATCTTATCACCCCTCTTCTTATAATGTTGTGAGATGATACAATGCCTACATGATGAGATAAAGTGAAGTAAATGACATAGGCATTGTGACAAAGCATTAGGCTACTTACTGACCTTCTGAAATCAGAAGGAGGACCATCTGCTTCTGAACTATGGTTAACTGTGGATAACTCAAACTTGTGAAAAGGAAAACTGTGGATAAGAGGAACTATTGTATTCTCTAATGGTATATTTACTGAAAAGAGTTATATCATGCAGCAACACAAATGAAGTTACACACATTTTAAGACTTACTTTGTGTTTTTTTTTAGATATGACTGGCACCTCTGTTAATTCCCTGAAATAATTACTCCTTCAAAAAGATAACATTTGAAAATCACAACTCTGATTCCAGTTGAAGACAGTGACAAGATGCCAAACTCACCTCCTCCCAGAGACATACTGAATCTACCTCTAAACATGAAACAAGTCCCTCTGAATGAAATCTAGAAACTAGCTGAGTGACTACACACAGAGGACAAATAAAAACATAAACTGAATGGGTAGGAAAGGATGAGAAACACTCTTTCCATAACCCCTACTCCCAGCACAGCAATATACAACTGGGAGAGAATTCAAAACTACCAATTTCTCCCTGAAGAGTAAAGATTTTCTGGGGTGGCTGGGTGGCCCAGATGGTTAAGCATCCAACCCTTGGTTTCCACTCAGATCATGATCTCAGGATCATGAAATGGAGCACCACATGGGGCTCTGTGCTGAGATCATTTCTCTCTCTCTCCCCTCTCCCCTCCCCTGCTGGTGTGCCCACTTGTGTACACTCTCTCTCAAATAAATAAAATCTTAAAAAAAAAAAAAATAGGCTAAAGGGTTTCAACCCAACATCTAGTGCCACTTTTAAGACTTCCAACTCAGGGACAGGTCCCCAATACATCTAGCTCTGAAAGCCAATGGGGCTTGTGTCCACAAGACCCAAAAAACTATAGCAAACAAAGAAACAGTTCTTGGTGGGCTACACAGACTCGTTGTGGCTATGCCTACAAGGCTCAACACAGAGGCAATAGACAAAAATGCCCATCTACGACTCTTACCTGAAACAGACTTATTTGAACATCTTAAAAGGTAGAGCCTCAGGACCAGGCTTCTCATTTAACACACATGTAGGAACAGATTATAATCCTCTCCAGAAACCAGAAAAGCCAGTGGGCACCACTCTGCATTCTCTCTCTGCCCAGCTCCCACTCACTGGTATCTTTCCTGAAAGGAATGTGTGTACTCATTCAGTGCCTGGCTTTTGCAGCTGCTGCCCAAAGGACACACCCCTTGATAGCCTAACTCTGGTGACCAGAGCTTGCATTAACAGACTCAATAGGATTGCAGCAAAAAATAAATAGCTGTTAAGTGGCTATTTCCCTAGGACTCAAGGCACACGAAGCAGACAAAAACACCCATCTCCCAGTCATTCCCAATAAGAAACCTAGTTATATAAATACTTTAAAAACTGTTGCCAGAGGATAAGACTTCTACTTTAGCATACATGTACAGACAGAGGTTGATCCTCTATGAAAACTGGGAAGCCAGCAGACACCATCTCTGCATTCTCCCAGTATATCACTACAAATCACAGATAGCTACCTTGAAGGAGCTTAAAAACATATCTAGCAATAAAAGTACTATGGCTGCCACCCAGAAAATGTACTCCTTGATTGCTTGGTTCTGGCAGCCTGCAGGGATTGCATTCACCATTCCCACAAGACAGTAGCAAACAAAGAAACAGTTCTTAACTGGCTAACTCCCAGGGCACAAAATAAAGGAGACAAAAAAATCTAGATCCCAGTCTTCCCCTAGAACACATCAACCTGCATACTTTAAAAGCTGCTACCTGAGGGTCCAACTTTCATTCAGCCTGCATACAGGTCGATGACTAATCCTCCACTTGGGGACACAAAGATCTTGGCATATACTCTGCTATTGGGAGCCATGAAAAAGGCAGCTTGGACAATCACAAAACTTTTGAGAGATAACCAGGCTGAATGATGAGATTAATCATCTACATGAGACCATTCCATCAAGACTGGGAAATATGACTGTTTTATCTAATGCACAGAAGCCAAAACAGAAAGTTAAGGAAAATGAAGAAACAGAGAAATATGTTACAAACAAATGAAAAAGACAAAACTCCTGAAACAGACCTTAATAAAGGGAAGTAAGTGATTTACCTGATCAAGAGTACAAAATAATGATCACAAAGATGCTCACCAAGATCAGGAGAACAATGCATTAATTAAATGAGAATTTCAACAAAGAGATTAAAAATATAGGAAAGTACCAAACAAATCAAAGAGGTGAATAATTAAATAAGTGAACTGAAAAAATTCAACACAGGGATTTAACAGCAGATTAGATTAGATTAGTGGACGAAAGAATCAGCAAACTTGAAGACAGGACAGTGGAATTCACCCAATTAGAGAAGTAAAGAGTAAAAAAAAGAGTGAATGTAGCTACAGAGAATTATGGGACACCATCAAATATACCAATATATGTATTATGTAGTCCCAGAAGACAAAGAAAGAGATAAAGGAACTGAAAGCATAGTCAAATAATGGTTAAAAACTTGCCTAACACAAAAAGAAACAAACATCCTACAAATTTCAAACAAGACACATTATAATTGTCAAAAGTTAAAGACAAGGACAGAATCTTAAAAGTAGCAAATGAGGGGCGCCTGAGTGGCTCCAAGGGTTAAGCCTCTGCCTTCAGCTCAGGTCATGATCTCAGGGTCCTAGGGTCGAGTCCCACAATGGCCTCTCTGCTCGGCAGGGAGTCTGCTTCCCCCTCTTTCTCTGCCTGCCTCTCTGCCTTCTTATGATCTGTCAAATAAATAAATAAAATCTTAAAAAAAAAAAAGTAGCAAAAGAAAAACTTATTTTACACAACAGGGAATTGCCAAAAGATAATCAGGAAAATTTTCAGCAAAATCTGAAAAATTTTTGCAGGTGAGAAGGAAGTAGAATGAAAGTCATGAAAAAAAAAGTACCAACCCAAAATATTCTCCCTAGCAAAGATGCCCTTCAGCGTTGTGGGAGAGAGAAAGTTTTCTAGGAAAGTAAAAGCTTAAGGAGTTCACTGACACTAGACCAGCTTTATAATAAATGCTAAGATGACTTCTTCAAGCTGCAAAAAAAAAAAAAAAAAAAAAAAGAATGCTTATTAGTAACAACAAGAAAAATTAAAGAACAAATCTCCCTGGTAAAACTAAATACACAGTTAAATTCAGAGTAATATAATTTGTAATGAAGGTGGGTAAATCACTTGTGAATCTAGTATGAAGGCTCAAAGATAAAACTAGTAAAAATAACAATTTGTTATGGATACATAATTGGATACATAATTTGTTAATGGATATACAAGGTAAACCGATGTAAATTATGACATCAAAAACAAAATGTATGGGGGTAGAGTAAAGATATAGAGTGTTAGTACTCATTTGACAAAAGTTGCTACCAACTTAAAATATTTTATTACAAATATAAAATCTTTTATATAAGCCTCATGGTAACCACAAAGTAAAAACCTGTAACAGTTACAAAAGCTAAGAATGCCACTATAGAAAATCATCAACTAACAAAGGAAGAGATAAAAGAATGAACAAAGGAATTACAATACAGCCAGAAAACAATTAATAAAATGACAATAATAATCTATATCTATCAATAATTACATTAAATGTAAGTTGACTAAGTTCTCTTATATATCTTAAGGATATGTACAGAATGAAGGTAAAGGAATGGAAAAAGATATTCTAGGCAAATGGAAACCAAAAGGGAGCAAGAACCGTTATACTTTTATCAGCCAAAATAGCCTTCAAAGCAGAAGACTACAAGAAGAGACAAAGAAGGTCATTACATAAGGATAAAGGGGTCAATCTAACAAGTGGTTATAACATTTTCAAATATTTATCTACCAAACACAAAGGCACCTAAAATTATAAAGCAAATAATAATAGATCTGAAGGGAGAAACAGACAGAAAGACAATAATTATAGAAACTTTAATACCCCACTTCCAACAATGGATAGATCATCTAGAAAGAATATCAATATGGAAACACTGGACTTAAACTACACACATTTGACCATATGGCCTCAAGAGAAATTTACAGAACATTCCACCCAAAAGCAACAGAATACTTAATTACCCATGGAACATTCTCCAGAATATACCATGTTGGGGGCGCCTGGGTGGCTCAGTTGGTTAAGTGACTGCCTTTGGCTCAGGTCATGATCCCGGAGACC
>PITA01019995.1:7608-25061 GCA_004023965.1 Spilogale gracilis | reverse complement strand
ATATATGAAGATTAAACAACATGCTACTAATGCTAACAAATGAGTCAAAGAAGAAATAAAAAAATATCTATGGGCAAATTAATATGGAAATATACAATATAAAAGCATAAGGGCCACAGCAAAAGCAGTTCTAAGAGGTAAGTTCATTGCAATAAATACCCACATTAAGAAAAAAAGAAAAAACTCAAATAAACAACCTAAATTTACTCATCAAGGAACTAAAAAAAAATTTTAAAAAGAACTAGAAAATAACAAACTAAGCCCAAAGTCAGTTAAAAAAAAAAAAAAAAAGGAAGAAAGACCACAGATCAGAGTGGAAATAAATGAAACAGAAACTAAAAAGACAATAGAAAAAACATGAAACTAAGAATATTTTAAAATAATAATTTATTTTATTTTTTCCGTGTTCCAAGATTCATTGTTTATGCCCCGCACCCAGTGTTCCATGCAATTCATGCCCTCAATACCCACCAAGAAATTTTTTTTAAAGATAAACAAAATATACAACATTTAGCTAGACTAACCAAGAAAAATGTGAAAGAACTTAAAGAAAGTTATAAATGAATGAGGATACATTACAAATGGTATCACACATATACAAAGGAACATAAGAGACTACTATAAACAATTACATACAACAAATTGGACAATCTAAGAAAGGGACAAATCCCTAGACATATACCAACCTATCAACACTGAATCATGAAGAAATAGAAAATCTGAACACACCAATTACTAGTAAGAAAATTTAAACAATAGTCAAAAACTTTCCTACAAAAAAAGTCAGGACCAGATGGCTTCACTGGTAAGTTCTACCAAACATTTAAAAAAGAATTATTATCAATCCTTTCCAAACTCTTTCAAAAACTTGAAGAGAAGGAAACATTTACAAATTCACTTTATAAAGCCAGCATTATCCTTATAATCAAAACCAAACAAGGATACTACAAAAAGGAAACCTACCAGGCAATATCCCTGATGAATATGAATGCAAAAATCTTCAACAAAATATTAGTAAACAGAATTCAACAATACATTTTAGCCCTGGGATGTAAGTATGGTTCAATATAGGCAAATCAGTAGATGTAATAGCACACAAAAAACAAAGGATAAAAACATATTGAGGCACCTGGGTGCTCAGTTGAGCATCCAACTCTTGATTTTTGGCTCAGGTTATGATCTCAGGGTTGCTAGATCAAGCCCACACCAAGGTCTTACAGTAGCTATGAAGTCTGAATAAGATTCTCTCTCTCCCTCTGCCCTTCCCCATTCCACCCCCCAAAAAAATCATATTATCATCTCAACAGATGAAGAAAACATTTAACAAATTCAACACTCTTTCATGATTAAAAACTCAACAAAGTGAATATAGTGTGAACATATCTCAACATAACAAAGGCCAGATATGACAAGTCCACAGCTAACATCATACTCAACAGCGAAAAGCTTAAAGTTTTTCCTCTAAGATCAGGAACAAGACAAGGATGCTCACTCTTACCACTTTCATTCTGCACAGTACTAGAAATACCAGCCAGAGCCATGAAGCAAGAAAAAGAAATAGGGCATCCAACTTGGAAAGGAGTTAGTAAAACTCACTATTTGAAAATGACATATTATATATACAAAATACTAAGACTCCACCAAAAAGCTGTTAGAACTAATCAACAAATTCATTAAAGATGCATAATACAAAATCAATATACAAATATCAGTTGTGTTTATAGATACTAACAACAAACTAGCAGAATGAATAATCAAGAAAATCCCACTCACAACTGCATCAGAAAAATACACAGGAATAAATTTAGCAAAGGAGGTAAAATATTTATACATGAAAACTCTAAGACACTAATGAGAGAAACTTAAGAAGACAAAAATAAATGGAAATCTCAAATAAATCTGTGCTCACAGATTATTAAGAATATTGTTAAAATGTCCACACACCCTAAGGCAGTCTACAAATTCAATGCAATCCCTATAAAATTCCGATGGCATTCTTCTCAGACTAAAACCAACAGTCCTAAAATTTGTAATCAATCACAAAAGACCCCAAATAGCCAAAGCAATCTTGAGAAAGAACAAAGCTAGAGGCCTCACACTTCTTAACTTCAAATTATACTATAAAGCTATAGTAACCCGAACAGTACAACACTGGCATTAAAAGATACACAGAAATCAATGAAACAAAACAGAGAGCTCAGAAATAAACTCATGCATATATAGTTAACTAATAAACTCTTGCATATATGGTCAATTAATATTTGATAAGCCAAGAATATACAATGAGATAAGGAGAGTCTCTTCAAGAAATGGTGCTGAGAAAACTGGACAGCCACAGCCAAAGAATGAAACTGGGCCCCTATCTTACAACACAGATAAATCAATGCAAAATGACCTAAAACTATAAAACTTCCAGAAGATAACGTAAGGAGGTAAGCTCCTTGACATCAGTCTTGACAACAATTTTTTTTTTCAATTTCAAAACATAAAAAGTAAAGGTGACAAAAACACAATAAACTAATGAGACAATATCAAACTGAAAAAACTGGGCAGCAGGGAGCAGCAGCAGCTCTTCCTGCCCACAGGCCTGTCACTGTGCTTCAATAAAACCTCCATTTCAAAGGGAAAAAAAGGGACGCCTGAGTGGCTCAGTTGGTTGGGCCACTGCCTTCGGCTCAGGTCATGATCCTGGAGACCCGGGATCGAGTCCCACATCGGGCTGCCTGCTCGGCGGGAAGCCTGCTTCTCCCTCTCTCACTCCCCCTGCTTGTGTCCCCTCTCTGGCTGTGTTTCTCTCTGTCAAATAAATAAAATCTTTAAAAAAAAAAAAAAAAAAAAAAAAACAAAGGGAAAAAAAGCTTCTGTACAGCAAGGGAAATCATCAACAAAATGAAAAGAAAACTTACAGAATGGAAAAATAATTTCAAACCATATACTTGATAAGGGCTTAATATCGAAAATACATGAAGAACTCATACTACTGAGTAGAAATAAACAAACAAACAAACAAATAAATCTGATTTAAAAACTGATATTTTTTTCATAGAAGACTATAAATGGCTATCAGGTATGTGAAAAGGTGGCTCAGCATCACTAGTCATCACCAAATACAAATCAAAACTATAATGAGCTATCCTCACACCTGTTAAAATGGCCACAAAAAAAGAAATATCATTTAACAAGTGTTGGTGACGCAATGTAAACTGATGAAGCATACTATGAAGAACATATGGAGTTTTCCTCAAAAAAATCAAAAACAGACTTATCCAAATTATCTAGACATCCCCCTTCTCAGTATACAGCCTAAGGAAATAGAAACAGGATCAGTGCACTCCTGTGTTCACTGCAATATTATTCACAAAGCCAAGATACGGAAACAACCTAAGTATCCATCCACAGATGAATGGATAAATATGTGGGTGTATATGTATATATGTGTGTGCATATACATATATGTGTATATATGCAATATTATTCAGCCATGAGAAAAAGAAATCCTGCCATTTCCAACAATATGAATAAATCTTAAGAGCATTATACTAAGTGAAATAAGCCAGACAGAGAAAATACTGCATCGTATCACTTTATACGTAGACTCTACCAAGAAAAAAAAATCCAACTCGTACTAACAGAGGGTAGAAGAGTAGCTGCCAGAGACTGGGTGGTATGAGAAAATAAGGGGAAGTTGGTAAAGGAGTACAGACTTCCAGCTATCAGATGTACAAAGTCTGAGAATCTAAAGCATGGTTACTGTAGTTGATAACACTACACTATATAATTATTAAGAAAGAATATATGAAGTCATCATGTACACTTTAAATAGTTTATGGTATTTGTCAATTATATCTCAATAAAGCTGGAAAAAACTTTAAAAAGTTAGAAATCCATCAAACTTTTTAAATAATTGATTTGTTAATTTTTAAAATTTCCTAAATGACAAGATTTTACATTGCATGTTTCTATTTCTCTCCATGGGTAACAGGAATCTCCACAAAAACATTAAGAGTAAATGAAAAGGGACACCTGGGTGGCTCAGTGGGTTAAGCATCTGCCTTCAGATCAAGTCATGATGTCAGGGTCCTGGGCTGCTGGAGCCCCAATCAGGCTCGTGCTAGGCAGGGAGTCTGCTTCTCCCACTGCCCCTCCTGCTTGTGCGCGCGCTCTCTCTCTCTCTCTCTCTCTCTCTGTCTCTCTCTCAAATAAATAAATAAAATCTCTTTTTTTTAGAGAGAGAGAGCAAATTAAGATATTTTCTTTAGAAGAAATAAAGGATAAAGAAGCCTTCCAGAGTTCCTAAGACTGAAAGATATGAAGGCTATAAATGATACTTTTCAGAAAATTTTAAAAAGCTATGATAGTGACATTTGTATCATATCACCAAATGTTAAAAATAGAGGACAATGAGATTTAAGAAGCACCATAATATATGAGGTAGAAGAGATTCTCACCAGTGACTTAATACTTATAGATAAATCTTATCTCTAACTTCCTCTGAATATCAAAAAAAGAGAGCCACATTATGGAAATATTTGTGATATTTTGCAAACAAAAAACATAAATAACTCAAAATTTATGGGACAGTGCTTAACTATACATGACAATAGTAAAATATTGATTATATCTGAAGCATTTACCTTGAGAGGTTCACAGTAAATCAAATATATTCTTCACAGTTATGGTTAAGTACATACATGTAGAAACAGCAGATATGCCATTCTTCATATGTTTTTTCCCCACTCCAGCTATTTTGAAAAGTACAAGGCCTATGGTGAACTTGATTAGGAAAAAAAATAATAAATTTGCCTCCCCTTGTATATTCTGAAAAATTAGAATGAGATGCCCCAATAATCCTAAATATGGTGGCCAAATATTCATACTCTCTCAATGTCTGAATAGGCCAAAGTCTTCCTTGGATGCTAAGGCAACCTTGTACTTAAATTAAAAGCTAAGTAAGCATTACAAAAGGAACACAGGAAGCCACAAAGAGGCAAACTATCAGATAATAAAAAGATTTATATATTCAACGAGGACAAGGATAATTTAATTTCAAAGCACAGATTATATTTACAGAAGAATGGATTCACCTATAGTCAGAAAATACCTCGTAAAGGCAAAGAAATCACTTGAAGCACCAAACTCAGGAATGAACAATGTTAAGTACCAGCTGCTAGAAACCAGTAATTCATTAAATAGATACAAGAGAAGAGATGATCCATTTAGTCACAAGCTGAGCTCCCTGAAAGCACAGGTAGGCTTTGGAAGGTTAGATGCAAATACCAATGTTCACAAGACCAGCTATCAAAAATAATTTCATTTGACTTCTACTAGAATCATCACAGAAAGATAAGGCGCGCGCACACACACACACACACACACACACACACACACACACACATCAATTGCAATTTAAGTTGAAGCTGTGTCATCATCTAAAATAGCTACTGCAAAACCCTACTTGAATCTCCCTTCCAGCCATTTGTCTACTTTGAAGGGAAGCTTTTTGTTATCATACATTACCATTTCCTCTACTGCAGAGCACCTACATAATAGAATCCAAAACACAATACAAAGAAGGCAGGAAGCAAAGACTAAGAGAACTTTCTAGTTCCACAAAATACTTAATTCCTTGTTCTTTATAGTTTCATAAAGATATTACCTCTGAAATCAAGAGCTAGAAGGGTCTAAAATCACATCCAGGAATAAAGGCCCTTATACTAATGGTAGGGATGCACAAGGAAAAGACTGGAAGAGCCAATGACGGAAAACTCTACAGTGCAGCAACGAAAAACCTGAGAATTTTGCATAGGTCTTCTCATGTCCATGACTCACCCCCACAGCTGCTTCTCAAACTTCTTGAAAAAATCTGCCCAAGGGCTACTAATCTACAAGATGAATTCTCTGAGAGCCATCCTTGACCAACTATTCCCCCAAAACTAGTTGAACTATGCCTAACCCCTCCTGCTAATGCCCTATAAATTCTGCCATCCCTCCTCAAGTTAGAACTCTCCTTCAGAACAATTTCTAATATAATCTTATGCTCACTGTGCTCTGGTTAATTTTCTTTCAAGCTATGAGAAGTTCTATAGGGTCAACACAGCAGAAATTGGCTTCAGTTTTTATTTTCTCAATGGGTTTCAAAGTAACTGTGGACCCTACTTCTGTGTCTATATATAATCACCAGGGAAATAGATAAAAGTATCGCTTCTATTGGTCATTTAAAAAAAATAAAGACAAACATTTATTAAGCACCTAACTATACTGCTATGCAATTTTATGTAACTGATTCTATTTAATCTTTCATTACAATCCTTGGGATAAATATTCTTAGGTTCATTCTACAGACAAGAAGTCAGAAACTTAGCTAAGAAACTTACTGAGTTAGCAAATGGCAAATACAGGATTTAAACCAATTATCCTAGGGCAAGTCTTTCCACTTCACCAAAGCCACCAGCTACATTGCCTTAACTCCAATTATTCTCTATAAGAAACAACTGCATACTCTTTGAGCCCCTTGTGTTCTGTTAGGTGTACTTATTTGATTTTTTCAATCTTTAAGTAAGCCTCTATGCTTTAAATTTTTCTTCATGTAATTCATCTATTGTTCTCACTTCTTCCTACTTACCAGAGACCCTTAAGTATCTGTATCCTATAGCTATCTCGCTTCAGTAAAGCTAAATATAGAGTTAAAACAATTGTACTCAATCAAAATTTCTTTAGTAGGTATTTTATGGCTACTTCTCAGATTCTTCTCTATTTTTTCACATCACAGCTCAATAATTAATCTTCATTAGCATTACTGTAATTTATATTTTAAACAATTAGAGATGATATTGCACATAAAATATTTTTAAAACCCAGGTATTATACATGCAGATGAATTGGCTTTTTTGGGGGGAGGAGGTCATTTTTGGGGAGAATGTGCCGACAAAATTTTACATAACAACAGATGCTTACATTACCTACAGCTAAAATATAAATAGTAACACTCATCTCAACAAACACACACAAAAAAGCCTTTGACAAAATCCAAAATCCGTTCCTGATTTAAAAGTTTCTGCAGGGGCGCCTGGGTGGCTCAGTTGGTTGAGCGACTGGTTCGGCTCAGGTCATGATCTCAGAGACCCGGGATTGAGTCCCACATAGGGCTCCCTGCTCAGCAGGAAGCCTGCTTCTCCTTCTCTCACTCCCCCTGCTTGTGTTCCCTCTCTGGCTGTTTCTCTCGGTCAAATAAATAAAATCTTAAAAAAAAAAAAAAAGGTCTCTGCAAACTAGGAATAGAAATAAATTTAATCAGAAGATTGAGGAAAAGTAGGAGACCCTGTTTCAACCGGTGCCCTGAAGTGAGCTAAATATCTACCAGAACACTCTGAACACCCATGAAATCAGCCTGAGATGTAAGACTACACACTTCTGGATCTCTATGGGTGGATCTCACTGATGCAGAAAAGCATCAGTGGAGAGGTAAAGTGGAGTGGGAGCACTAGACTGATTTCAAAGGATAAACAGAAGGGTGAGGGGCCACCAGAAGTGACCCACTGTAAAGTAACACTCCAATATGAAAGTGCCCTGTGCTTGGGGACAAGCATCAACTTGGAGTCTGGTTAAAAGCAAGGGGCAACTGGTGGAATCTGATGGCCACAGGCACAGACACAAACCTGTGTTCTTGGGAGAGCTGTAGCCTGCACTGGCCCACGCCTGAGTGACCCCCAGCAGGTACTCCCTGAGCCCAAGGCTTTCTGCTGCCAGCGCCACTGCTCGGGCTGGGCGCACCCTGGCCCACATCAGAGGCCCCTTCGCCCACAGCCTTCTGTGCAATGTGTGGGGACTACTGGGTCTGAGTGTAGCCAGGGTGCATGTGGATTATTTTATGCATATATCCAGGGTGCATGTGGACTCCAGACAAAGGACCCGGCAACAGCAGACTTGCCCAAACCAATATTGCTTGCAGTTTCTGTGGCATGGGGGTATAAGAGACAGGCGGAGGCCTCAGTGATCACTGTGGTGGTGATTGGGGGTGTATGCCACCTGTGAGAGGTGGCGGTGTGCAGGGGAGTTTGCAGAGGGAGGAGTCTGTGTGTTCTGGACCATTCAGAGGGGAACTAACTGAAGCTTCTCTCTTAGAAGGAGGTCTGGGTGTGGACAGTTTACTTTGCTCTAACTCTCTGAAAAGCTGCAAAAAGCCACAAAAGAACAAAAACCTCCAGAGAACAAAAGCCTGAAAAGCCGGTTTCCATAGAGCCCAGCCCCTTGATAGGGGGCAGGGTAACTCAGCCCAAGCAAGACTGATTGAAATACAACACAGCAGGCCTTCCCCCAGAAGGCAAGCCAAAAGAACAAGAGGACACCACCACAGGGTCTCCATAAAACTGTAAATTCCCAACATCTGGGAAAAAAACAATATATTAAGCTCCCAGTACTGCCCCCAAAACTGTATATTTTATGGAAACAACTTTTCACTTTTTAAAAATATTTTTTAAGGGGCACCTGGGTGGCTCAGTCATTAAGTGTCTGCTTTTGGCTCAGGTCATGATCCTGGAGTTCTGGGATCAAGCCCCACATTGGGCTCCCTCCTATATCAGATAAGTCAGATTTTAATCTAAAGACTGTAGTCAGAGATACAGAAGGATACTACATCATTCTTAAAGGGTCTATCCACCAGGAAGATCTAACAATTGTAAATATTTATGTCCCAACATGGGAGCAGCCAACTACATAAGTCAATTGTTAAGCAAAAGAAAGAGTCATACTGATACGAATACATTAACTGTAGGAGATCTTAACATGCAACTCTCAGCAATTGACAGATCATCCAAACAGAAAATCAACAAAGAAACAACAGCTTTGAATGACACATTGGACCAGATGGACCTCACAGGTAAATTGAGAACATTCTACCCTAAAACAACAGAATACTCATTCTTCTTGAGTGCACATGGAACTTTCTCCAGAATAGACCATATATTAGGTCATAAATCAGGGCACAACCAATACCAGAAGATTGAGATGATTCCCTGCACATTCTCTGACCACAATGCCTTGAAACTGGAAGTCAACCACAAGAAAAAGTTTGGAAGGAATTGAAACACTTGGAAGCTAAACACCATCCCACTCAAGAATGTTTGGATCAACCAGGAAATCAAAGAAGAACTGAAACATTTCATGGAAACCAATGAGAATGAAGCTCATCTATCCAAAACCTATAAGATACAGCAAAGGCAGTCCTAAGGGGGAAATACTTAGCCATCCAAACCTCACTCAAAAAAAGTGAAAAATCCCGAATACACCAACTCTCTTTACACCTTAAAGAACTGGAAAATCAACAACAAATTAAGTCAATCCCACACACAAGACAGGAAATAATTAAGATTAGAACAGAGATCAATGAATTAGAAACTAGAGATACAGTAGAACACATCGATGAAACTAGAGCTGGTTCTTTGAAAGAATTAATAAGATCAATAAAACATTAGCCAAACTAATGCACAAGAAAAGACAGGGCCAAATTACTAAAATTATGAATGAAAGAGGAAAGATCACAACACCAAGGAAATAGAAACAATCATCAGAAACCACTATCAACAGTTGTATGGCAATAAATTAACCAACCTAGAAGATATGGATGCATTCCTGGAAACCTATAAACTTCCAAGACTGAAAGAGAAGAAATTGACAACATGAATAGATCAATATCTAGTAACGAGATTAAAGCAGTGATCAAAAACCTCCCAAAAAACAAGAGGCCAGGACCTGATGGATTCCCTAGGGAATTCTACCAAACATTCAAAGAAGAAATAACACCTATTCTCTTGAAGCTCTTTCAAAAAATAGAAACGGAAGGAAAACTTCCAGACTCTTTCAATGAAGCCAGCATTACTTTAATCCCCAGACCAGACAAAAACCCCATCAAAAAGGAGAATTTCAGACAGTATCCCTGATGAATATGGATGCCAAGATTCTCAACAAGATCGTAGCTAATAGTATCCAACCGTACATTAAAAAGATTATCCAACACGACCAGGCAGGATTTATCCCTGGGATGCAAGGGTGGTTCAACATTTGCAAATCAATCAACGTGACAGAAAAAATCAATAAGAGAAGAGAGAAGAACCACATGGTCCCTTCAATTGATGCAAAAAAAGCATCTGACAAAATACAGCATCCGTTCCTGATTAAAACTCTTCAAAGTATAGGGATAGAGGGAAAATTCCTCAGCCTCATAAAATCTATCTATGAAAAACCCACAGCGAATATCATCCTCAATGGGGAAAAAAATGACAGCCTTCCCATTGAGATCAGGAACAAAACAAGGATGCCCACTTTCACCACTGTTGTTCAACACAGTGTTAGAAATCCTAGCAACAACAATTAGACAACAACAAAAAATAAAAGGCATTCAAACTGGCAACGAAGAAGTCAAACTCTCTCTCTTCGCAGATGACATGATACCTTATATGAAAAGCCCAAAATACTCTACCCCCAAACTACTAGAACTCATACAACAATTCAGTAATGTGGCAGGATACAAAATCAATGTACAGAAATCAGTTGCATTCTTATACACTAACAATGAAAATACAGAAAGGGAAATCAGAGAATCAATTCCATTTATGATACCACCAAAAACCGTTAAGATACCTAGGAATAAACCTAAGCAAAGACGTTAAGGATCTGTACTCGAGGAACTACAGAACACTCATGAAAGAAATTGAAGAAGACACAAAAAGATGGAAGAGCATTCCATGCTCATGAATCGGAAGAATAAACATTGTTAAAATGTCTATACTTTCAATGCCATCCCGGTCAAAATTCCACCAACATTCTTCAAAGTGCTGGAACAAACAATCCTAAAATTTATATGGAACCAGAAAAGACCCCGAATTGCTAAGGAAATGTTGAAAAAGAAAAACAAAGCTGGGGGCATCACATTACTTGATTTCAAGCTTCATCACAAAGCTGTGATCACCAAGACAGCATGGGACTGGCACAAAAACAGACATATAGACCAATGGAATAGAGTAGAGAGTCCAGATATGGACCCACAACTCTATAGTCAAATAATCTTTGACAAAGCAGGAAAAAATATCCAGTGGAAAAAAGATAGTCTCGTCAATAAATGGTGCTGGGAAAATTGGACAGCTACATATAGAAGAATGAAACTAGACCATTCTCTTACGCTACACGCAAAGATAAACTCAAAATGGATGAAAGACCTCAAGGTGAAACAGGAATCTATCAAAATCCTAGAGCAGAGCATAGGCAATAACCTCTTTGACATCCACCACAGCAGCTTCTTTCAAGACACATCTCCAATGGCAAAGGAAACAAAAGCAAGAATGAACTTTTGGGACTTCATCAAAATAAAAAACTTCTGTAAAGCAAAGGAAACAGTCAACAAAACAAAGAGGCAACCCACAGAATGGGCTGATATCCAAGATCTATAAAGAACTCCTCAAACTCAACCACCAAAATAAAGATCATCACATCAAAAAAAAATCATCAAAGGAGACGTGAAGATGCACTTCTCCATAGAAGACATACAAATGGCTAACAGACACATGAAAAAATATTCGTCATCACTAGCTATCAGGGAAATTCAAATCAAAACCACATTGAGATACCACCTTACACTAGTCAGAATGCCCAAAATTAACAGGACAGGAAACATCAAGTGTTGGAGAGGCTGCGGAGAAAGGGGAACACTCTTACACTGTTGGTGGGAATGCAAGTTGGTGCAGCCATTTTGGAAAACAGTGTGGAGGTTCCTTAGAAAATTAAAAAAAGAGCTAGCCTATGACCCTGCAATTGCACTACTGGGTATTTACCCCAAAGATACAGATGTCCTGAGAAGAAGGGACATATGTACCCCAATGTTCATAGCAGCACTGGCACAGTCGCCAAACTGTGGCAAGAGGCAAGGTGCCCTTCAACAGATGAATGGGTAAAGAAGATATGGTCCAAATATACAATGGAATATTATGCCTCCATCAGAAAGCATGAATACCCAACTTTTGTAGCAACATAGAACGGATTGGAGGAGATTACGCAGAGTGAAATAAACCAAGCAGAAAAAGTCAAGTATCATATGGTTTCACTTACTTGTGAAGCATAAAGAGTAACATAGAGGACAGTAAGAGAAGGAAAGGAAATGTGAACTGGGGTGAATCAGAGAGGGAAACGAAGCATGAGAGACTTTGGACTCTGAGAAACAAACAGGGTTTTGGAAGGGAGGGGGTCGGGGATGGGTGAGCCTGATGGTGGGTATTGAGGGCACATACTGCATGGAGCACTGGATGTGGTGCATGAACAATAAATCTTGGAACACTGAAGAAATAAAATTATTATAAAAAAAGTAATAAAGAAGATATCTAAAAAATAAATGAATATGTAAATATATAATGTTTATCAAGTCATGAACCCTGATAGGTAAAGGTTTTAATGAGTATTAACTGAAATTATAAATGTAAATAACTTGTCCCAGTCTCCAGAATATAACACCCTCAATAATGATAGTAGTTATTACCATTACATATTTTTACTAATAAAAATAAAAAATAGTTGCTCTATTTTAAAAAATTAATTTAATCAATCTAATAAAAGGTATCTATGAAAAATCTTCAATTAACATCATACTTAATATGAAAGAATGGATGCTCTCCCCTTAAGATCAGAAGCAACACTAGAATGTCCTCTCTCACCATTTCTGTTCAATATTATATCAGAGTCTAACCAGTGAAATCAGGCCAGAGAAAGAAATAAGAGGAACATAAATTGGAATGAAAGGAGTTAAACTCTCTTTATTCACAGAAGACATGACTGTGTAGAAAATCCAGTGGAATCTACCAAATAAACAAACAAGAAAAAAACTACTAGAACTAAAAATGAATTTAGCAAGGTTAAAGGATAAAAAAAAAAAAAAATCAACTGCATTGTTATTATTAGCAATGAAAAACTGGAAAGTGGAATTTAAAAAGAATAATGCTATTTATAAGAGCATAAAAAAATAACATACTTAAGGATAAATGTGGCAAAATCTGGGAAAGATTGGTATTAAAAAACCGTAAGACATTGCTAAAAGAAACAAATTCTAGAGGCAAATGGGTAGCTGAGTTGGTGGAATGTCCAACCGTTGGTTTCAGCTCAGGTCATGATCTCAGGGTCATGAGATTAAGCCCACAACAAGCTCCAAGCTCAGCGTAGAGTCTGCTTAAGATTCTTTACCTCAGGATGTCTGGATGGCTCAGTCAGTTAAGCATTTGCCTTCAGCTCGGGTCATGATCCCAGGATCCTGGGATACAGTTCCCATTGGGCTCCTTGCTGGGTGGGAAGTCTGCTTCTCCCTCTGCCTGCCATTCCCCATGCTTCTGCACGCGCACACACACACACACACACACACACACACACACACACTCTCTCTCTCTCTCTCTCTCTCTCTCTCTCTCTCTGGCAAATAAATAAATAAAATCTTTAACAACAACAAAAAGATTCTTTACCTCTTGCTTCCCCTCTGCCTAAACCCCATGCATGCCCTCTAATAAATCAACAAATAAAATCTTAAAAAAAAAAGAAAATCTAAATAAAAGGTGATACTTCATTCATGAATCAAAAGACATAGCACTATTAAGAGGCCAATTCTCCCCAAATGTAATTCCCCCAGGTTTATGTGTAAATTCAGTGAAAATCACAGTAGGCTTTTTTTTTCAGTCATTGAGAAACTATTTCTGAAATTCACATACAAGTGTAAAAAACCTAGAAGGGTTGCATCATCCTATATCCAATCAGGTGAGTGAAGCCACATAGAAATTTGAAAAGGGGAAGTTAAGTATAAAGAATCATTAACTATAACAGGAGTTGGTATAACAACAACTAATTAGGCAAAGAGAAAGGAAAGAATATAAGAATAGCTAATACCTCCTAGGGCTGAGACAGGAGTGCCTAACCAACTCCCTAGACATTCGAAGGCTGAGGTCAGATCTTGTTGGAGACCACACAGTCCTATCTCACTGAAAGAGAAATAAACTGTTCTGGTGTCATGCCAGCAGAACTTGCTGGAAATCTGCCTTGTGCAACTTGCCAGAAATCCGTTCGTAAGGGAGCTAGGAAAAGCTGTTCATCTGGAAGTGTTCTACTAAGGCATTCTGCTACAAACCCACATGAGAGGTACAAAGAGAAGCTAGCCTTGGGTCGCTGGCTGCGGGGTTACCAGGTTCCTCTGAGCACTGTAGAAGCTTAGTGCTGGTAAAGTCACACATGTGGCAGGAACTGTACACTAAGGAAGCCATGTGGGTTGATTCTAGAGAAGTTGAGTGCTGCTGCTCTAGCCTGTCAAGCCAGGGCACAGAAACCAAAAAGCAAAATTCTCCCTTCTTGCAATGTATCTGTAGCACTTTATACTGACAAAGCTTAACCCTGTGAAAGCTGGCAAAAGAGAAATACTAAAAGGGCCAGATCCATTTTCACTAAACAAAAAGGGTGAATCTGGAGCTGAGAGCCAATAAATGAATAACTATCACAACAGCCAAATAACACTGAAAAAGAACAAAGTTAGATGAATAGCACAACTTGGTTTCATGAATTCTTGTAACACCACAGAAATCCAAGCAGTGGCACTGAAACACACAAATCAATGGACCAAATTAGGGAATCAGAAATAAACCCACTGATTTTTGACAAAAAGTGTAGAGACAACAAATCACTATGCAAAAAAAAAACAAAAAAAAAAACAAAAAACCAAAGACCTTATTCAATTTTCACTTCACATAAAAAAAAAACAACTCAAAATGCATCATAGTACTAATTATAAAACCTAAAACCATGGGGCACCTGGGTTGCTCAGTGGGTTGAACATCCTGACTCTTGATTTTGGCTCAGGTCAAGATCTCAGAGTCCAGGGGACTGAGCCCCTTGTCAGGCTCTCTGCTCAGCAGGGAGTCTGCTTGTCTCCCTCTGTTCCCCTCACCCTGACTGTGCTCTCTCTAAGATAAATAAATAAATCTTTAAAAAAAAAATTCCAAAACAAAAAACCTAAAACCATAAAACTTCCAGAAACTATCCTAGGAGAAAGACTCTATAACCTCGCATTAGGTAAAAATATCTTAGATACAAAAACATGACAGATATAAGAATTAACTGAGAGCCTGAACTTTCATCAAAATTAAAAATTATTATTCCTCAAAAGATACCGTTAAAAGAATGAAAGCCACAATCCAGGAAAAAACTTCTGCAAAGTATGGAATCAAAAATATAGAAGAAGCATTCAAAATTTAAAAAAAAAAGCATCCAAAACTCAATGGGAAAACAACCCAATTAAAAAAAAGTAAAAGATTTAAGCAGATCTGAGCAGACATTTTACCAAAGAAAACATACAAATGGTAAATAAACATAAGAAATGGCACTCGTTATCATTAGTCATTAAAGAAGTGAAAATTAAAACACAAGAAGACAATACTATATACCTACTAGAATGGCTAAAATGAAAAGGAATAACCCACACCAAATATTGATAAGATATAGAGGAACGGCCAGCAAGAACAAAAAATCATTAGCCACTTTAGAAAACTGTCTAGCGATTTCCTACTGTACAATCCAATCATTCCACACTTAGGTATTTACCTAAGAGAAATGAAAATATGTGTCCATACAAAAACTTGTATATTAATGTTCATGGCAGCTTTACTTGTAGGAACCAATAACAAGAAAGAACCAAAGTGTCCATCAATAGGTGGCTAGATAAACAAACTTAGGTATTATCCACATGTGTCAGTTACGGACACATACGCAGAGACCCCAGCTCTGAAGAAATCTTTCAATATATGTTTTGTGGTTCCAAATTCCTTTAACTATTCCTTTAACATGATCACTATGCTAAACTTTTTCAGTAGAGGGCACTCAAGGGACACTGAAATAGAAACAGACTTGGTGAGTTGTGTTAGACTTGTGCTTGAGGACTTCTAGTGGAGTACTGTCCTAGTCACTTAGACAAAACACAATCCTCCTGCAACCCTGAAGCCTCAGTCTGATAATAAGCTGTCAACATCCCTTTGCACATGGAGAGCCCCTTGGGCACTCTGAAGGACTCTTGCCAGTGCCAGCCCTGCCACTCCCTCCGTGAGCCCCTATTCAGACAGAACCCCAGATGGACACACACAACACCCCTTACACAGAGTTCCTAAATCCCTTGGAGTTTCTTGATAGGAATATCTTTCATTCTAATGAGGCTACTCTTGGTGGGTTCTCAGAAAGCTTCAATGTAGGGACTGGTCACCATAAAGACCAAAAAGCCAGATGAAAAGCTTGGAACTTCTGGCTCCATGCCTTATCCTCCAGAGACAAGAGAGGGGCTGGGCATTGATTTAAAAACCAATGATGCCTATGTGATAAAGCCTCCACTAAAAATCCCTAAACTATGGGGCCTAGAGACCATCCAAGTTGGTAAACATACCCATGTGCCAGCACACTCCACTCTGTGCTCAAGATCCTTCTGGACCTCATCCTATGTACCTCTTCATCTTACTGTTCATCATTATCTTTAATTATATCCTTTGTAATAAGATGATAAACATAAGTGTTTCTGATATAGTAGCCAATTATCTGATATAATAGCCAATTATCAAACCTGAGGAGGAAGTCATGGGATCCCCCCAAATTGTAGTAAAGTCAGAGAGAAGTGTGGGTAACATGGGCACCCACTACTCCCAATTGACATCTAAAGTTAAGAGTACCCAGTCTTGTGGCACTGGGCCCTTAACCTCTGGAGTCTATGCTAGTCATTTCGTTCGTATTCCCCGAAAATTAAAGGACTGCTTGGTGTGGGAAACCCACATATCTGGCGTCAGAAGTGTTGTGAGTACTGGAAATGAGTTTTCATTTAACAGGGCCAGATACTAAGAGGCACTAGCGACACAAAGATAAAAGGTCCCTATAATTAAGGGATTTCTGTTCTATCATATTTATACATAGGCAAGAAACATAAATAGTTGTGTTAGATGACATTATTAATAGTATTATTTCAAACTGATTCCAATAACAACCAGAACCAAACATAATGATTGGTTTCCAAATGGTAGTAGCAAAATACTTCCTTTCTTCATAGGAAAATTTTAAATCCAATTCCTTCACAGTCAAACTGAAAAGAACCATTCCTAAAAGATACCATTTATAACATAACAGATGGAAATATGTACAAAGAATTTTGCAGATCTGTGATAGATTTAACATTTTAATCATATCTATACCAGGCTCAATAACCAAAATCACCCTGCCTTTCTGAATTCTTGTTTTTAGTCATTGCCTTCTAACCCTATCATTCAACTTACTGCTGATCAAAATGAAGAACCTTAGGTATGTGAAAAAACATATCAAAAACAGGCAATTTGAGAAAAAGGAAAGGAAAGGAGAGAGAAGGGAAAGGAAAGGAGAAGAGAGGAGAGGGGAGGAGATGGGAGGAGATGGGAGAA
>PITA01019994.1:0-36075 GCA_004023965.1 Spilogale gracilis | reverse complement strand
GGAAGTCTCTCTCCGCTTCCAATTCTCCATAACTCTGTCCCATCATGATGTGCATTTTCCTCACTGTCCATACCACCACCCATATTCATTTGTTTGTTTAATCCTTACTGTTTTTCTCCCTCCACCAGAATAGAGCTGACTTATTCACTTCCTGGTACACAGTAGCTGCTCAATAAATGTCTTTTTTTTTTTTTTTTTTTTAAAAATAACAGATCTTTAGAATCTGGAAAGAAGCACCCTTGTGACCACTGTAATGAGTTTAGTTAGATTAGTATTCATTCTCTTTCTGGAGTAGAGAAAACTAAAGTGTAAATTCCCTAGAAGTCCAGATGTGCTATAAATCTTTCACTTTATTTGAAATTCAGCTCAGTCACTACTCTGAAATCATGTCTGGAAGTGGTTTCCACAATGTCCATTTATGGCTGACATATTTGGGGAAAGGCTAGATTTAAGCGTGGGGTAGGCAGGACCCTATTTTGCTGTGCCCCAAAATACACTGGATTAGAATTGATCTATCTATCCAAAATTCACGTTTTCTAATTCCTGGCAGATATACCAGAGTAGGCCTGAGGATTCAAGATCAAGACACTAAGAGGCTGTCCCTCCAAAGTCATGTGTCTTTCAAAGGCTCTTTGGGTTTGTGTAGGTGGCCAAGTTGTATAGTGTGATGATGAAGTGCTTGGATCCTGGAGTTGGGCTGTATCCATTACCACTGCTTACCAGGTATGGAGCTCCATAAGTTTCCTTAACTTCTCTGCCTCAGTTTTCTGCTTGGTAAAATGGAGATTTTACCCACATCTACCTGCATGGTTGGCATTGGTTAATGTATGGAAAGCACTTAGAACAGAACCTGGCACTTGGTAAGAGCCATCTAAGTGTTTGCTAATGTTGCTGTTCATAGACACCATCAACAGAGTGTGTTAGAATCAGCTTGGGACAATAGTGAAAGTAAGTGATGGCAGGTGGATTATGGGTCAGCTTTTTCTTTCCAAAAATTTTCTTTAAGGTTGTTATTTACTGTTTTTATGAAAAAATTACCTCCATATAATGGTGAAAAAAGTATCTCTTTATAAGGACAATTATATACCATACCTTTTTGTTTAGATGAGAAGGAATGCTAATGTAACCTGGAGAGACAACGGACCCACAGGATCTGCTGCTGGGGCTCCTAAAGATATCAGCTCATAAAGATTCCGTGTCATAAACTAAGGGTAAGGTCAGTCTTTGAGATGGTCAAACACCAGCTGGTGGTGGTGGGGTGGGGTAGTCCATCAGGTGAGGTGGGTGGACAGCCTGGACTTCTAGGCCTGGCTGCCACTTTCTAGTAAGTGTGAATTTGGGTGAACCAAACAAGGCCTTTAGTTTGGTTTGCATATCTGTAAGATGGAGTTAGTAATTCTAGCCTAACCCAAGCATGGTGAGGTCCAAAGGAGAAATGAATAGGAAGGTCTTTCACAGTGGTTAGTTTTTATAAAAACATCAAACTTTGATCTTCCAAGAGCCCAGAACATCCTATTTTCTCTATGTATCTCTATATATCCCATCCCCAACTCCTCTCCCTATTCCCCAATTATCCTTGTCTTCCTGGACTCGAGTTCATTTATTTTAAGCTAAATATTTTGACTTCTATTGACATAAAAATATATTTGATATATGTGACACTTCATTCCAGGGGTTGTTCTAAAGGGTATATCTTGGGGTGAGTTTAGGGGACTAACTATAAAAATGGGCATCTGGGAGAAGAAGAAAGAGTATAAAAGAGGGAGGCTGGCAGGTAAAAACGTTACTAATTAGCTGATTTAAGGCTGGCCTTATTAACAGCAAAAGCAAAAGGATTATGTGGCCTAAGAAACTGCTTTAGAATTTAGTGACTCACAAGCAACAGATGGGAAGGAGTGACCTTTATTCTCAGGTAGCCCTGGATTCAAATCCTGACTCTGAAAGTCACTTGACTTCTTGGAAATGTAATCTCCCTATCAGTAAAATGGGGGCAGTCACACCAGCATCCCAGGAGTGATGGGGACTGAGTGAGCTGAAGGAGAAGATCTGGAGCATGCAGCTGATATTTAGCTGTGCCAGGGAGCCTCACCAGGAATTTCCGTTTCTGCTTCCAGTGGCTGCCTTGGGCATTGGTGGCCACGTGGGCTTCAGTGACAGTTTTGATGAGCTCCCACTCCTCATCTGTGGGCTCCGGCTTGTGCCCTATGGATTTCTGCAGCTCTTCCCGCCGTCTCTTCTCCCGGTTCTCCTCAATTAACTTCCTCTTCGCCAGCCTCTTGCTGTCATCCAGTACCACTGGGAGGGGAAGAAAGATGAGACGAAACACAGGGACAGTTATAGACACTTGTAGACTGCACATGCACCCTGGACCCCCCATGCACAGATGGCTGAGCAGGTCCTTCAGGGTGGGTCACACTGGGGTAATTTTCTCCCCTCGGCAGCAAACTGCCATTGACTAGCTTGGTTCCGCACGAGACCTAGTGCCAACTCCCAATGCCTGGCCAGCTTTTCAAAACAAAGCTCTGGGGGAAGTTGGGCAGTGAGCATCCCAACTCCACAGAAGGTGGTCGTAGAGAAGAAAGAAGCAGAGGGAAGTAAAATCTGTCCTATCCATGGGTTCCCAGATGAGTCTGTATTCAGTCAATATGAGTCTATAGCTTGTCATCTGGATTCACTGTTAGGGTCTCTGTTCCTCTTCTCCTGCCCTCAAAGAACTTCAGATTAAACAAAAGTTCTGGAACAGTAAACAGGAGGCTAATGATCTCCTCTTCGGATAAAAAGGACCCCAACTGTTTATTAGCTCCCTCAAGAGTTCATTGGAATGAAGCTCAGCCTAACTCAGATGGCCCAGGTTCTCAGTTTGCTCTAGTCTCTACCTGGTCTACCCTTAATGGTGGTTAAAGAGCCTAGGCTTTGGAATTTAGAAAGAGCTGGGTTTGAATCCTGACACTACCACATTCTAGCTGTGTGACTTCTGGCCAGTTGCTTAGACTCATTGAGCTTTCATTTCTTCCTGTATAAAATGAGATCAACAACACCCACCTCACAGGGTATTCAGTGTGTTAATATACTACAAGTGGTCAGTAAATAGAGCCATGACTTTTACCACTTATGCAAAAGGAACATAAGAAGGGAAAATAACAAGAAACCTCTACTTCTGTAGGTATTTTCCAGGACAAAACCATTTTACCAGACTCTTAGTAACTATCAATGGAATGGAAAGGCTCAGGTTTTATGCTACCACATCATAGTATTTTAGAACTGGAAAGAACCACTTGTATTATCTAGCCCAACTCCCTCCTTTCACAGAGGAGGAAGTTGATCCAGAGAAATCATGACTTGCCTAAAGTCACACAGCAAGTTCATGGCAGAGCCAAGGTAAGACCCAGGACTCCTGATTCCAATTCTACATCATTGTCCTAGGGCCATTTCTTGATGAAGGTGTGACCTGGTAGGAAAAGAAAAAAAAGCAAACATAGCAGGAGGAAGAGAATCAAAAGTACTCAGTTAGTCTACAAACAGAATAATGAAACCCCAGGCCATCTAGGTTGGATTACATCATCCAAATCAGGTGAGCGATGGCAAATGTGGGAAATGTGAATGAGCCCTGTTAGGTCACTTTGGTTCCCCTATTAATGGGGGATGAGCAGTGGGCTCTATCCATAACCCCTTTTCCCAAGTGCTTCCTCTGTGCCTTTGTGGTATTTGATATGCATTATCTAGTTTAATCCTGAAAACAACTTGCAAGGAAGGCGATGATTTCACCAAAGGGAAACCAAAGATTAGATCTGATGGTCACACAGCTAGTAAGTGGCAGATATGGGACTCCAACAGTTTTTCTGATTATAAAGCCTGAGGTCTTAAAATGAGTCACAGGGTGAATTCAAGATTAATTTCCACCTAGTCCAGATTAACATTGAGCTTTTTAAACCTTATAAACATTCCTATTTTTAACTTCTCAATCAAGCAATGAAATGGACACTCAGTAACAGTCCCTTATAGTAACACATCTAAATATTTGGTTCTAGGTCAATCATTTTCACATATCCTTATCAGACATATTGTTGGCAATGGCTGAAAATCTTTAAAAGATGAAGACAACACGCTTAGCCAGAGGTGGGGATTAACCCAGGATTTCCAGCCTAAAGCCCTCACACAACCCTCCTTCTCTTTAAAGATTCCCCATTCTGTCTTCTTTAATGGGAAAAGCAGGACATTTCACAGATTTTTTTTGTTCTAGCTGAGAGAACCCTGTTTATCACATAAATGTGAATCGTGATTAATTCCTCTTTCCTAAGGAAAATCCTCATTGCATTCTTCTTTCTTTTCTTTTTTGTTTTCTTTCGTTTTCTTCTTTTCAAACTAAAAGTTGGAAACTTTCATTGAGGTGCAAAACACTTATGCCAACAGAAACCATTAACCCTGATGCCTGGCAAAATGGAGGCCACACATTCTGAATGACACAATTCTTATTATTAGATTAATTAAAGTAACTGGTATAAATCCTTTGCATGATGCGGGAAGAAGAGACGCCAGTGGCTAATCTCATCACCATATGCTGTGGCACTTTGAAAACTGGGTAGGAGGACTGGAGCTTAGACTGTTTTTATAGGCTAAAAATATAACAAACAACCATCGGCAGGATGACTCATGCAATAGCACTCGACTTCACATTCTTCAAAAATTACTGAACATGATGTTTCTGCTAATGCCCCATCTCCAAAAACATCCACAAAATAAATTCCTGTCTCTGCTTTTGAAAAACATTAGGACTAGTCCATGAGGCTCTCATCACACCAGTGTTGTACGGAAAACTACCCCTCATCAAGGGGACTGAACATGACCACCCATTTGTAATCTGTTGTGAACAGAGTATTGCTAACAGTCCTGCAGATGTGATAGGCATAATTTAATCACTTCCCTTCACTTGTGGTCTAGATACTTTGAGAGTTAAGAGTTGATAGGGAGGGGTAGGTTGGAAACCACACAGCAGTGACTGCAAGTGAGGGGACTGTGGGAGTGCGACGTGTCTTCTCTCTGTCCTTGTGGGTTCCTTCTTTCTTTTCTGCTTGGTTGATCTTGAACCAAATCTTTCCACAATCAACACTCCTTGAATATGAAACAAAGGAAGAAGATTACTTACAGTCTGTTGCCATGCCAACATAGATGCATTTTTTAAAGCGACATTCCTGGCATTGATTTCTGGTAACTTTGTCTATGACACATTTTCCTTCATATTTACAGGAATAGGATGGATGGAGATTTTTCTGAATGGTTCTTCTAAAGAAACCCTGTGTGGGAAAGAAAGAACCAAGGCAACAGTTTCATATTTTCTGGAAATAAATGACTCTAGAATTTTGTGTCCCTGTAACTGTGATGGATTGTTTTGGATCTTACCTGTGTATGGGTCTGTGGCTCCTACCTATTCACGTACAGGATAATTAGCCCAAACTGAATCTAAAGAACTCTAGATCTGAGCTGAAGAAGATTTTTTTTTATTCTTTCTAAACATTGAGTAACGTAAATAAATTATTTCATTTCATAGAGTACCATAATTGTGTTGTTACTTAAGCTGTGAAGAACCTTGCTACACTTTATACTGGAGAATAAAGGAGCTGGATACTTGTGATACTCTGTTAATTAACAATTTAATCATATAATAGTTAAATGGATGCATTAAATGACCTTTAGAGATTTAGTTTAGTTCTTATTTTTGATTCTTGAAATGTCCATGACAAGCTCAGATAACCGTTGAAACAATAGTATTTGGGGAGTAGATAATTCCAGACTCTCCATCCAATTTTTGTCAGTGCTCACTGCACTGGAGTTTTTCCTTTCATAGTGCTCTTTCTCTCCAGTGTCAGTAGACATACACTCTGAGGTTCAATAGGTGTCTTCCTTTCTAGGCATGGGAGAGGGCCACTGTAAAAGCTGCTGAGGATGCCATTTAGTCCAGATTTAGGTGACATAACCTTCTCAAAGGTGTGATCTAGCAGAACCTTCCAGGACATGATACTCTCGTCTTGGCAACAGTACTTGTGTATTGTAGCACTCATGATAGCAGAGAGCGTGCACTTATTGTAAGGGGCACATCGCAAAGTGCTGTAGACACCTTCCATATCCTTCTGTCTCTTCTACAACCTTATGAAGTAGGTACTCGTAATATCTCCACGATAGGTATTAAAAAACTAAGCCTCTGACAGGTTAAATCACTTGCCGCAAATCATGTGGTAAGTACATTGTGGAACTCAGCCTAGAGCTAGGAGTCAGGCTCCAACTCTTATTTACCTAACTGCTTATGTGATCCAAATTTACTATATTATTTCAACGTTTTAGATGAACAGTTATAAATAGCACCCCCTGCTTTTGTTTTATCTGTTTTAGTAGACTAGCAAGGCAAAAACAAATGTTGAAGGATACTGTCGACTAAAGCTTAAAGGGACCTCTGACTTTATTCCCTAAGTAGGGACTGACATACCTGCTGGCCTAGATTAAGCCCAAATTTGAATGATCCTGTTTAACTTTCCTTGGCTTTGATTATGTACATATACCACTTACATATTCACTCACACATAAGAACTTACAATGAAAAGGTCAAAGGTAAGATTTTATATTGGGCAAAACAGGATAAAAATAGAAAAATGAGAGCCAAGACTGAAACTAATGGACTTGATTTGGGGGCATGTGTGAAAATTCTTTATCATTTCTATTCAAGTTCTAGCAGGAAAGCTGCCCCATTATCATTTGGGTTTTGTATCCTTAAACAGTGATCTGCGGTCTTTCCCTGGGTATACAAGGTAGGCACATTCTGTTGGAGCATGAATGTCAGAGCATGCCACAATGCTAAAGACAAGCTGCCCTGTGAACCTCCCTACTCTCCCTCAGCTGCACTCTCTCCAGTCCATCCTTCCTGGTTATCCCTGCCTGAGGAGCATAAAGCAACCTGGGAGATTCCTGGCGAGAAGATGTGTGTCAGAGACAGGGAGGAGAGCAGCTGGGGAGCATACCTCCTTCTCAAGAAAGCAGAATTTCCCCAGAAGTGGCAGCACCAAAGTCTGGGACATCAGGGAGAATGTGTGCTGCTAGAAGGATAGGAAATTTGTTGGGGAGACCCTTTTCTCACACATACTCTGACGATGACTCATGTTCTAGAAGCAGGGGGTAAGGTGTGGGCAGCATACTGAAGAGTCCGACAATACTAAGGAGAGAATGAGCTGTGGTATACCAGACACTGGGATAACATTCATTTTTCCCAAAAGGCTGTTCTGTGAGCTTTTAAATGGAATGAATGAAATAATTTATACTTTGCTTATGTTGAGAAATGTGTTGGGATAGCAGACTCTGCTATTCATAGTATCATCTTTTCTTTGGCTTCTCTCTGATGACTTTTCTCTGGGGCTTCATGGACCAAATCCCTTTTAAGATGTTGACTTCCCCTAAGTTATAATAAAAACATATTTGACACATGATGAAGGATCACTTCATTTGAATAAATGTAAAGGTGCTAGATCCCTTAGTGTTGAAAAGTGACAAAAATTAACTTCTGGAAATGAATCGAATAGGAAATATTTAATATAGTCTACCTACAAAAATATTTATAGAGGTGAGCCAACAAAAGACATGTCCCAGGGACTAAATAAGGCCATATATTTCATTGATGATTTGTTGGTGAGGAGAGGTTTTGCTTTTATTAATCAGCATCAGACATGTTTCTCTGCATTTTGAGAAGAACTGGATCCCCTTCTTAGTGGTCTGAGGTGATGCTCTGATTAGTGTGGTAAGGAGCTAAGTGTCAATATTTGGGCAATTGCGAAAAGCTATGAATCTTTCTTACAAAAATAACTTGTGGGGAAGTATCAACATTCTTTCTATAAAAGAAGCATAAAAACTGGCTCATCAACAGACAAAACAGCTCCAAAAGATTTTTGCTGTCTTCAGGGCAAAAATGGGCAAAAAAGATTCTCCCCACACACACACTAAAAGTATGGGGTAGAAATATTTTTAAAGTATAGGTCTGAATAAAGAGTATGTGAAGCATAATCTCTTTCATCTTTGGCTACTCTTAAAAACTATGTTTCATTTGCAAAACTCCACTGTCTTTTTCCAAGATACTTCGTCTTTCTATTAAATGCATGATCTGTGTAATCACCCTGGGAAAACTGCTTTCTGATTTTATGATGGAGGCAATCCTAGAAATAGGATTCTGATGTGAGATAAAGGGGCAGAGGCTGAACAAATCTATCTTTTTGCTATCTGATTTCTTCTTTTAGGTAAACCTCAGTTGAATCGGGCCCCCCAAATCCTATGATCTTGGAAAAAGAGGCTAGTGGATTTCTCGATCATCATGAAAGCACACATAAAGCAGGGACATGGGTTAATAGGCTTGATTCTCCACTTGTTTAAGTCGATCACTAAGAAGCATTAAGTTCTCTGTAAAGCACATTTGGTCTTTAGAGTCATTTTGGGAGTTGAGTATTAAATGGAATTTTCATTAGGTTCTTTCCCAGAATTCAGAATTTGTCATCAGGAACTGATTTGGGGAAGAATCTCAGCACTGCATAATCAGGTAGGCAAAAGCTTTATGAATTGGGGCTAATTCAGGAAAAAGGCCGATTTGAATTACTGAGCTCGCAGAGTGAGAGAGTATATCTAAAGTCATGCAGTGCTATTACTTTCAAATCAAGCCAGCAAAACTGTGCTTTCAGGAGACAGTCTGCAAGTCCCCCAATTAATAAATAGTGAGGATTTACTTTTAATTTGCTTTCATTAAACTCTTTAAGACATTATTTTCATGGATGTAATAGAAATCTTTAGCACAATCTTTATTAATTCCAGATCAGAGGGTTCTGGATGAATGAGAGTACACTACATCACGTTACAGAATTCTTGCAGATAGAGGGCCTTGGGAGCTTAGAAAGGTCCTGAAGCACCCTGATGCCAATGGCTGTATCATTTCAACACTTCCTGCTAAGTATTTCTGTGTTTCATGCACAGAAACTAGGGTATTTTCATGGAAAGTCTTCCATTAGGGAAATGGGGCACGTTACCTTGAAACCAAGCTATATGCCGATTTTGGGGGTTCAGGGTCAAAAGATAGGAGGAAACACGGGTAGTTGGAGGAGGAGAAGGAAGGGGGAGGCGAAGTGGATGACAGAGGAAGGAAGACTGAATCGTTTTATATAGTTTAATCCAATCTTTGCTTTAGGGTTACATCTTGGGAGCATTTGGTTTTAAATATAAAAAGTAGATAAAACATTTAACAAGTAAACATTTGAGAAGTCTTTCCCCTGGCTTAATGTACTTCCTCATTTATAAAACATTAGCTGAATGCTGGCTCTAACACTGGGTTGAGCTTTATTTATTTTTATAGTAGATTTTATTTTCTAGGCTTGGTTGTTGGACCAAAAGATATTTGCCTGAAAGCACATCTTAATTTTGATGATGAAGAGTGTAAGTAGGCAAATTCAGGCTCACTTTCGGGAAGTGAACTGTTGATCACAAGGGTATTCTTGTCCAGTATCTCCTGTAGATGGGTCTGCAGAGCATAAAATTAGCTGATGGAGGTCCAGAATTTACTTACTAGCTGAAGACTGTGCAGAAAGCCAATTTGGATAATTTCAGAATGTAATTGAATCTAAGTAGCCTCAAAGATATTCTCTAATGGAAACTTTAAAAGTGAGCATATTAAAAAAATAGCAAAAATGAACATATTTACTCAGCTTAATAGCATGTGTACGTTCTGTCTCTTCAGCCATTGGAGATATGGTACAGGAGAAGAAATGGTTATTTCTTGGGATAATATATTATACAATACCTATGCATTTTTAAATTCACAGTGAGAATATTAATTTCTTTTCATCTTATTAGTTCTCCCTGTCTTAAAAGCCAGACATTAAACTCATGCAAATTCATTTAGTCATTGTTGATTTGGGGAAAAAAAAATAAATTCTGTTCCTAAACATGTCAAAAATGGAGGAGGGCAGCCAGACAAATGTCCTGGATGATCACAGGCTGAGTGTTGGAATTTGGCTCTAATTTGAACTTAAACTTCATGTTGCATTCTGGTGGAATCCTGGGAGGGGCACTAGAGCTGGGCTGAGTTTCAAGCTCACTGGTCCCAGGGCAATTACCTTGCAGCCTTCACACGTGATGCAGCGGTAGTGATACCCAGTGGCTTTGTCACCACACACTACACATAGCTCGTCCTTGTCTAAATAACTGGGGATGTACCCTGTGAAGAAGGAAAAAGAGGAATGTGAGGAGAAAATATCACACTAAAGTCAAAGACACACCATAGCTTGGCAGAGGATAAAAGGAGGATAGGCAGTAAGGTGCATGAGGGGGGAGGCAGGACCAAATTGTTTTATACACTTTAATCCAATTTTTGCTTTAGGTAGGTTTACATCTTGTGACCATTTAATTTTAAATATAAAAGGTAAATAAAATATTTAACAAGAAAAAAATTTAAAGTCTTTCCCTGACTTCATATACTTCCTCCATATCTTATACCTATCCACTACCTTGTCTCACAGGTACAGAGTTGGATAATAGGCCCAGGTTTTCAGAATGCCTTAGAAATGTGTGATCATTCTTGCTGTGCAGGTGGGAATACATCTGAAGGCTGTTGGATTCAATGAATCATGCAGAGAGGCCAAGATTTGAGACATCTGGAGGGCTCTGGGTTCTGGAGAACATAATCTCTTTTGCAAGCCTTATTTCAGAACTTTTCCTTAGAAGACTGGATCCACTTTGGAATCAAGGCACCATGGAATAAATTCAGAAAACTTTACAGCTCGGCGATCATCTTGTCCTTTTGAGGGGATCAGGCTTTCAGAGGTTTGCTTTGCCTTCCTGAGGGTCACACTAGAAATTAAAGCAGAGATCTTCTAAACAGATCTCCTAACTTCCAGTGTAAGCAATGCTTGTCATTTTCTAAAAATAGACAGTTAACTTTAAGTGGAATGAATAAAGCCATCTAGAAAAATTGTTTTGGCAAACTTGTGCCGTTATGACACAAACCCAACACTTCTGGGTGATGTTAAATAACGGAGGCTCTATTTATTAAGAAAAAAAAAGTCCAACCGTGATAACTCTCTTTGTTAGTGTACTATTCATTCTTAGTTTAAATTCCTTGGCCCAGGAAACTAAGGTTTAAAAACAGAACAGAAGCAACCCTCTTCCCACTGGTCTTTGCCTCTTCCCCTTCACTTGTAGAAAGTGTCCAGACACAAGAAACTGATTCTGAGGGCAAACTCAGTTTCATATGTTATCAGTGGTTTACCACTGAAGCACATATCTTTAGATGAGTGCAGAAATCAAAACAAGGTCTGCTTTGTTGGGATGTGGAGAAGGGAATAGCTAAGAAAACAAAATCGTTCCTTTCCTTGGTCATGGCCCATTATGAAGTTCTTTGACTTGGTAAAGTTTTACTAGTTTCAATACAGATTAGCCAGGTTGAAATGACAGGTTGCTATATGTTTTACCACAACATTTTCATAGATATTTTATTAAATTAGTTCACAGAGGGCTTACATTTCAGAAAAAAACACAAAGAAAACAAGAAAAGGAGTCCTTTCCACAATTTCTTAGAAGTTACTTCGCTCAGACTTTATTTTAGAAAAATTGCCCTCTTGGGAGGGGAGAAATGACTTCAGAGTGAGATCTAGTAATGTACAAGATTATCTTCGTAAATATCACAGCTTTTCTTAGTTTACTTTTGCGTCCTGAAAACCATGAGTCATCTGTTGAATTCACTTCAAGAGTTTCAAAACTTCCATCAGACATTTTTAAAAAGAGCATTTCGGGAGGGATCCGGACAGAAAAAAAGGGGACCAGAATGATTTGTTTGTTTATTCAATCATTCGTCTATGCATAAATTCAGAAAACATTTATTTAGCATGTACTATGCACTTAGCACTGTTCTGGGTGCTGATAATATAAAAACAAGTTAGGCATGGTTTCTTCCTTGGTAAGCTCATGTGTAGGAAATGGAGTTCTTGTACTTCCAGTTTTGGTCATTCCTCAGTGAGAGAAGAGAAGGTGAAGGTGAAGGAGAGAATGTGAAAGATGTTGAATACTACTGCAAGGAAATGCAAAGCCCAAACCACTATGAGATGCCACTTAACATCCTCTAGGATGGTAATAATAAAAATGGCAGACAATAACACATGTTGTTAAGGATGTAGAGAAATCTGAAACTTTATATATTGTTGGTAGGAATGTAAAATATGCCTTAGAAAATAATTTGGCAGTTTCTCAAAAGGTTAAACATAAAGTTACATACGACCCAGCAATTCTACTCCTAGGTGTGTTCCCAAGAGAATGGAAAATATGTGTCTACACACAAGCCTGTACATGAGTATTCAAAGCAGAATTATTTATAATATCCAAAGGATGAAAACAACCCAAATACCCATGAAATGATGAATGGATAAGCAAAAGGCAGTGCATTCACACGATGGAATATTATACAGCCGCGAGAAGGAATGAAATAATGACACATGCTACAACATGGATGAACCTTTACGAAATGAAAACATAATGTTAAAGGAAAGAAGCCAGACATAAAAGGCCACATATTGTATGATTTCATTTCTATGAAATGTCTAGAATAGGCAAATTCATAGAGAAAGAAATTAGATTAGTGGATGATAAGGCCTGGAAGGAGGGAGGAATGGGGAGTAAATGCTAATGGGTACAGAGTTTCTTTTCATGATAATGAAAATGTTCTGGAATCGTATAGAGTTGATGGTTGCACAACTCTAGATATACTAAAAACCACTGGATGAAAAACCATTGTTTTTTATGGATGTGTTTTGTACACTTTCAGTGTGTGAGGTCTGTGGTATGTGGAATATGTTTCATTAAAGCTCTTATTACAGAAACAAAGCAATGAAGGAAATAAAAAAGAATGGTTCCATTTGACAAACATGTATATGGATATACCATGTGCCAGGCAATGTGCTAAAGATTTAAAGATGGCTAATTTTTGATTCTTGGGGAAGCTTTTAGTGTAGTGAAAAAAGATAATAACAGATCATTGGCATATAATGTGGTAGGCACTGGGATAGGGCTATGCCCAGAATTTCAAAAGGGCAACACTTTGAGAAGACTTCCTGCCTGCTCCCCCAGCTCAAGTCCAAACTGGGTACTCCCATACCTCCTTATGCTTCCTCAATAGTAGTCATTTATTATCTATATTATAACTACCTGTGATTTTTTTCTTCCCCCTTCCCTTTTTGATTCACTGTGGGTTTGTATGGTTCCAGCTAGAGGGCAGAGAATCAAAATATTCATGCTGAAACTCCTGTGTCTAACACCTGCTTCCTCTAGGGATGGCATCACAGTTTTCAAGATCTCTGTCACTTGCCAGTGGGGAGGAACGTGAGTAGGAGATATGAGATATATGATATATAATGTGATATATCCAGAACACGCAAATGAGTAGGTGCGAAGTCTGGAGGTGTGCTTGAGAAGGTTAAACATCTCAGAAAAGATTTCTGAAAGAGGTGATAATACAGATGCAGGGCCCCAAACTTCTGGGCTAATGAAAATGCATTAGAAATTTTGATTTTTGGTTAAGAAACAAAGATTCCACTCAGATTGAAACTTAGACATCCATATTGAAGCTCATCCAAGACCTAGTGATCTGAAGAGATTCATGCTCACTAATCAACTAGATTTGGTCCTTCTTTCTTAGCTCTAATCACTAGGTTCAATACAGTGAAACAGGACTAAAGAGAGCTTAAGGACAATACCATTTTCCCACAATATATAAGTGAAAATCACAATGACCAGGCCAGTTTGATTTAGATACCATCACCGAAAGTAGAGATTTGCAGTCTCAACTTTTTACATTGTGCTCCACTTTCTACTTTGGGCCATATAACATACTATCCATTACATTCAAGAGTCTTTCTTCCTGGCTAGGTTTCTTATTAACCCCAAGTCCCAAGGTTGTATACCACTGTCTAGTAGGTAACTGATGGTGTTGTGGTTCAAATTTAATAAGAAATCTAACAACATCTAAGGGAAAACTCACTGGGCATTGCTTTATTCTAAACACAGTTTTGGAGAGTTCATCCATAGGAAGAAATAACATAAAATATTCCAACAGGGCTCTGTGCCCACAGAAATAACTAGTTACCAAATGTGAGGGGAGGGTCATAGGGAAAATGGTCACAGATACTCTGGACTTAAACTAACACTAGTGGAATTCAGTGGTCACTCTTGGAATCAGAAGCAATGTGTGTATTAGTTTCTTACAAACTTTCTTTTAGATAAAAAATTATACAGATAATACAGTTCATTATAGAAAAGTAAAGACATAAATGAGCAAAAAACAAATTTGCCTGTCAACTCTCCACCACAGAGATAACCACTGTAGAATTTTGGTGTTTCTTAATCTTGGAGTAGTATGTGTGATGGTGTGTGTACAGGTGTTTGTGTGTAGCATTGAGACACAAACTTATAAAACACAAAGTAACTTTTAAGCAACAAAGTAACCCAATTATTAAAACACACCTTTCTAGTAAAGGCAGGTGGAATACACATATCCATGTCAGGAAAGCTATCTTTTGATCTCTTATATGTAGCGGTTTTGTATAGTTGATCAGAGTGACACTTTTTAGTTCTTGGTATCAGGTGCACACAGCAGAGATAAGAGAGAGGTAAAGGAGAAAGAGATAAGGGCACTTCCTTCTCATATTCAGGAACCAGTTGTAACAGAGGTGGACGCTGTAGTGTGCCCTTGGGAGGGCCACTGAATATTAACCAGAGTTAAGATGCAGGTCCCTTACCATTTCTCATTCTACCTCACGACTTTTCTACTCTATCTGGTGGTATTGGCTGTAAGATACTGAAAATTTCCTCCTCCTTGTAGTTCAACAATTTACATAGATGGTTGAATCATTTGACCTTTAGGTTCTTGTGAATCCTGGAATCCAGTGATAATTCAATCTGTGAGTGGAATGGGCTCCTTCTGTTTTCTGACTGCTAGTCTGATGGGTGGTTTGATTTCTTTTCCTGTTTCTCCTAGATTATCTTGGTGGGCAGATGAGTAGGTGATTTCATACGTCTTTTGTGAAATCATCATGACTTTTACAGAAACATCTACTTAAGTTGGTTACAGTTGCTTATATGGACATACTAATATACCTCACCCATCTCTTCCTTTTCTCTAACATATTAACTCAGAACCATCTTATTTACCCAAAACAGTCACCACAGGCCATGATACATCAATTATCATGCCTAAGTCCATTATTCATCATTAAATAACATTCATCAGGGAGGAACATCCCACACATAATTCATTGGTACATGAAGATTCTCTTAAGATTGCTGCATCAATTTGACATTATCACATGCTAACTAGTTCTCCCAGAGAAGTTACTCATTTCTTGGTCTCCTGACTTCTGTGTCCCCATCTTTTTCCTTTTTCATGCTTACCAAATGAGCCACATGATGGCCAAATACGCCCTACTAAGGAAGATGTACCTGTAGTGCTAGTTTTGTTACCAGGAGTGGACACTAAATGGATGGCAGTATTTGTTTCTAGGACAGAAACAAGCATGAGAAACACGACTCTGGAAGCTGCACTGCTCATTTGAGAACTGCATCTGCAAATTATCCCCAGTGACTGTTGGGGAGACATGGTTGATAACACCCCAGAAAACAATTAAGACCCATGTCAGTGTGTGATAATCCATGGGGGATATGTTTTCGTCAGCTTTTACATGCTCAGATAAATTATTTTTTAGAGTAATGAACTATGCTGCCACTTTATCAAACGTATTATTATGAAAACAAACTTCATCTGTTTGTTTGACAAGGACTTGGAGATTTCTTTTTTAATTTGACATTTGGCAATGTCCACTTAATTTCCAAGTATTATCTTGCATGCGAGATAGGTCAACATGGTCAAATATTACTAACATTTTCCCATCTTATTTGTTAGCAGTTTCATTAAGATATAATTCACTTAACATGTAATTCAATAGCTTTTTCTATTTACAGAGTTGTGAAATTCTTACTACAATCAATTTTAGAACATTTTAGTCACCCCCAGAGAAACCCAATGCCTTTAGAAGTCACTCCCCTTCCTCCTAGCCCTTTCACCCCTTCCACCCTAAGCAACCACTATCTATGTTTCTACAGATTTGCCTATTCTAGATATTTCTAGAATGAAATTATACATTTTGTGGTCTTTTGTGACTGGCTTTTAACTTAGCATAATGTTTTCAAGGTTTATCCGTGTTGTAGCTTAAGAGTACTTTAAAAAATTGACTCTCAGAGGGACTTGGTATATGGAAGGGGAAAGTTGTGTGTATTTCCAGTGGGAACCATGCAACAGGCAGCCAACTGGCTTCTTGGTTTGCACTAGATTCAAGGCTTTCCCATAAAATCGAATAAAATCAGAAGGCTGTCTAGTTTAAGTCTCTTGAGTGAATTACAACATCACCTCAGGTCCTGGGAGAGGAAGCACTGGCACTTCCTGTCACCTTGGCAAACACACAATGCTTAAGGACTAGAACATAAAGCAGATTGACCTTGATGGTAGATGTAAAATAGAAGGTGCTGCCTAGGAAGGTAAATCTTGCAGAAGGGAGAGGAGCTGAGTTCAGAGACCATTTCCATTCTGGCTGATCTTACCTTCAGTAAAGGATCCCCTGCCAAGCAAAACTATCTAAAAGGAGCAGTGGTTATCATTGGTGGTCAGAAATACAGGCAGAAAGGTCCATGTTGCTGATTCATCTTGCAGAACTATCAATTTAGAGCCATCAAAGAATCTCAAATAGTTTGGGTCAGAATATCAAATGAGACTACATATTAATACCCTTAATGAAGCTAAATAATTAGCATGGTGAGTCATTTTTTCAGTTTTATATTGAACTTTCTCAATTCATCTGACAGGTCAGACTCTTCTGATTTAAAGTCCCCTCCCCCACTAGTACCTTCTTCCCTATGTCATTTCTTTATAGATGTAAAAAAATCCTGAATGGCTCATCTTTTAAGTTTTTCCAACATACTAATGCTGATCTCTTTTACACTTAGTTCTTAGTATTAGGTACCAAGTTTTGCTTCATGTTAATTTTAACTCTCTGAGAAACACTATATTCATCATCCATCCATCCATTCAGCCAGCCAGCCATTAATTTATTTAACAAACATGCATGGGCATAGTGTGTAAGACACTGGGTACAAACCTGAAACTGCATTAACTTTAAAGGTGTTTTTTCATTGCTGTCTGCAAATTTCCAGCAGAGTTTCCCCAGGGCTCTCTTTTCACTAAATCTTTCCTCAGAACAGCAGCCATCTTTCCATGATCCCTACTACCCTCATAGAATCACCAAGCATCTTTACTTTCCACCTTGCCCCCTAACTGGCTAGGCCCTTGCTGCCGGGGGATGCAAGACATGAAGTCCTAAGTCTTCCAACCCCAGAACACTGGGGGGTAGAGGAGGACAAGGGAGGCAGAAAGAGCACTAGATCAGAGGTGTTCATTCAGAAAAGGGGAGAGGACATGATGACAAGGGACCCTGGATTTCCACCAGCTTGAAGTCTTAGGGCAAAAAAGGGGGACAAAGCCAGTTTCACATTATTTCTTCCTACTCAAAAATTCCTGAAACTAAGATATACTCATTTTTAGAGCTAAGTTTGGGCATAATACAGTTTCATGCACAAGTCACTAGCTAAACTTCCTTGTCCCTGTCCTTACAGACTCAGGTTTTTAGTAGATGACATAACCTTTCAATCCATAATTAGAACTAAAACTCTTGAAGATGCAAATCACTAGGAAAGGGAATAGATTGGTATAATGAGTTTCAGTCAAAATTTTAATCAAAGGGGCACACACACTGGCAGTCCAGTGTTTCAATTGCAGAGTGTTTAAAAAATCTCAGCCAGCTTTTAAAACCGGGACATTTCAGATGAAATCCAGATTTTCTGCTTCATGTGAAAAATCAGAAGATCTGGCAATAGGGAGCCCAAATTCTCACAGAGTGACAATCACCTGAACTGGGAAGGGCAGCCCATCTCCTAAGAAAGATACATACTTTTGAGTTCACTACAGTCCCTACCACTCCCTATTGTGACCCAACCCTGTAATTAAATATCACTTGTCATTTATGTTTATGCTTGCATTATGTCTTTTATTTTTAATTTTTGTCAAAAAGTGGAAAGATAAGGTGCCTGGGTGTCTCAGAAGGTTAACCCTCTGCCTTCGGCTCATGTCATGATCTCGGGGTCCTGGGATCGAGTCCCACATTGGGTTCTCTGCTCAGTGGGGAGCCTGCTTCCCCCTCTTCCCCTGCCTGCCTCTCTGCCTATTTGTGATCTCTCTCTGTGTCAAATAAATAAATAAAAAATCTTTTAAAAAAGTGGAAAGGTAAAAGTAACTCAAGGACAAGGAGAGAGAATATATTTCCTTATGAAAGTTAAAAATATTTTTTATCATTTAACACACATATAATATGTGTCTTGGTTGAAAAGTTTAAATTAAGCGGTCCTTATGAAACAACTGTGCCCCTCTCTCACTCCTATCAGCTCTCTGGCACTTGTAGGGATTGGAGATTTAGAACACTGGTACTAATGAGGTCTCTTTCCTGTTTTATTTATTTATTTACTTATCTATCTATCTATCAATTTATTTATTTATCTATAACAATTTATTTAATTTTTTTCAGTGTTCCAGGATTCATTGTTTTAAAAGAGGGGATGGGTTGGAAAGCAGGAAGGTAAAGTGTATTAGAAGAGTGTGGAACTGGAGGGGAGCGGAAAGGGTCACCAGGAATGGGTACTAGTTGCCTGTGCTTTTGCTCTGAGAGTCACCTTATGGCCTTGGGCTTATACAGAAGTTCCCATGGTTATTTCAGATCCTGCCTGTTTGAGAAAAAATGGATGCCTTTTCTTTATCTGAAAATCCATTCAGAATGAGATTTAGGCTGATAGCTCTGAAAATGTGTACTGTCAGCCCTTCTTCTCTTTAATGAAGGGAAAGAGCAGCTCCATTTGTCATCAGGACACCGTCACAGTTGTTAAAAGCTCTATTGGTCTGTCTGCAGATATCCCCTGCTACCAAAATAGATATGCACTTCACAGAAGGATGTCATTGCCTTCACGGTGCTTATCGTCTAGCTAGAGTTTATGTAAATAAGCATATGTGATGGAGACAACCCAAATTCAGACTATAGGAATGATCTATAACACATATATGTAAGTAGTATGTTGCATGGATGTATATGTTCAAGTGTACTCCACTTTAAAACAACTTGGTATACAAAAATCTAGACTTTTCAGTATGAAAACTGAGGAGGGATTTTCACATTACAAAATGATCCTCTATTTCAGATGTTCTCTTAATATTACATTCTTTTAAAGCAACGGTTCTCAACCAGGGGTGATTTCATCCCAGAGGCACATTTTGGCAATATCTGGACACACTGTTTTTTTATCATAACAGGACGGGAGCAATTGTGTGTATGGAATATAGTGCAGAGTAGCCAGGGATGCTGCTAAGCATCCCGCAAGGCACAGGTGAGCCCCCACAACAGTCCTCTGCCCTGAAATGTCCATAGTGCCAAGGTCAAGAAACTCTGGCCTAATACACATTATATGAAAACATTTTGAAGGTGGTTTACACAAATGATTCAGCACTATTGTATGAAACAAGGAATACTTGCCTTTGAAGCCAGGGCCAGTCGGGAGTCGGGGTGTTGGAGAGAATGTGGTGCTGCTTAAATAGAAGGAGCGGGTGGGTTCTAAGCTGAGTTAGTGACCTGAGGTGATGTGGGCTGAGAATGGCAGGGCACATACTGGGGTATGGCAAGCAGTAGCTGGTAGCTAGAAAAAGCATCACTAGTTCAGGGAAGTATGGCAGAGAGAGGGGCACATGGAGAAACTGGTCAAGATTTCTGGAAGAGAGAGTGTGGGCAGAAGTACAAAGCCAGAATCAAAATTTACCTTTAGGGCAGTGAAGTCAGAATCTTCCCTGTGGGTAAGGAAGAGTTGGTGGTGTTAGTGTTTGATCTAACAGGGCATAGAAAAGGGTTTGGAATTTTGAGGAGTCCTGTGGTGGGTTCAGAGGGCAGGGAATCACAGCCACTGAGTGGCTGGAAGCAGAAGGCTTTGAGAAGGAGGGGTGACCGTGGAGAGAAGAGATGGTGCAACACAGCAGGAAGTATCTGCAGATGAGTGGGGGGGTGTGTGAAAACTCAAAAGCACACGTCTCCAGCAGAACAGGAAATTCTCTAAAGCAGCTAGTACAGAACAGAGGGAGAGGAGATGAGGGTGGTACCAAGGACAGCGCATGGAAGCTCAGCAGTCATGCAGGTTTGGAGAAGGAAGAATACAGGCACGAAGTGAGCACTGGTACTTAGTATTGTACAAGAAGATGGGGGTCATAAAAGCTAGACTAGAACAGATGGTAGAGTGGGAGGCAATGGGACCTCAAAGCACCTGGATGCCAAGTGCTAAGAAAACAAGCTTTGAGTTTGTAGGAAAGTCTTATTCATCAGGGATGCAAGGTGGCAGTCATAAGCCTATATACAGGACATAAACAGCAGCAACAGTCCTTCACAAGCCTGGCGGTCATCTGACTTCAGCTTCTCATCATGCTTTGGGCTCCTATTAGCTTTCATTGTGAGGGATGGTAGTGGGTGCTCTAGGATGAGGTTAGGGAATCCACTGAAATTTCTGGAGGACGTACCATTGACAAGGCAGGTACCTAACCCTTGGCAAAGAAAGGGCAAAGAAATCATCTCATGCTTTTGTCTGCACCTGGACTAGGTTTGTTGACTACGACTCTTCCTTACTTTGCTTCCAGTTCTAGATATTGAAAAGAGGAATTTCTACTTAACCTTTTTATCAGCAAGTGCATTTTGTATTTTTAAAAAATGGTTCTGTTATCTTCTGGAGTGATATTATCTCTTAATAGTATATGGGTAGCAGTGCCTGATTTGAAATCCTACCCTTACATCAGAATCCCTACAATTACATAAGCATCGTAGAAGAATCTGCAGTTGCATTAACTTTTCAAGTATTATATTTTAAAGACATGATGTCTGCAACACTTAGTGCATTGGGTAGACTAATCGTATTTGTTTAAACACATTCAACTAGACACAGAGATAAGGGACAGGAGAGAGAGGGGCAGAAGGAGAAAGACTGAGTGGGAGAGAAGTAAAAGGGAAGTGGGGGGCAAGGAGAGAGAAAAAGGAGGAAGAGGGGCAGGAAGGGAAGGAGAGGGAAAAGTTGAGAAAGAAATGGAAATAGTGTGCAATCATCTCATCCTCGGGTTTGTGGCTGGGAGTGATTATGTGGTTGTGAGACTCATGAAACTTCCCCCTTTTTTGGGATTTCTTTCCTGCCTGCCTCTCCAGAGACTGAGTGTGAATCTAGAGCTTAAGGGGAGCTGTTTCTCATGGAAAATTTTTTTTCTGGGCAGATTTTGGAACTGTCCCATGTCCGACTCTTCTGCATAGCATTTGTTCTCTGACTTTGAAAGAGACTGAGGAAATTCTAATTAGAGATCATATTTCTTTAGGGCTTTACTCTTCTTTTTAATCCAGTCCTTTTGATGTGGGTCACTTCAAACATCCCTCACCTTACCATTTAATTTCCATTTCTAATGTCTACACGATTATCCACATACATTAGATCCCTGTCCCCAAGACAGAGGGGCAGTGAAGACAGACTTAAAAGGACAGTTTGAGGTTCAGTTCCTGCTTTCATTATTAATATTTCTCTCTGGAACACTAATAAAATGGTTTTAGAACAAAAACACATGTGGTCAAAACCCAAACTGAAGAGGACCCCATCTCCTTAATCTGGACTCAGAAAAACAGGAATTTCATATACTTTTGGACATGATAACCAACTCTGATGCAAACAGACGACAGACTTGTTGGATGTGCAGTTCCTATCAAGATGGCGCACAGAAGGTCAAGCAAAGAATACCAAGGAGGGGAGTCACGCAGGACCGACACTCCAGGGAACATTCTATTTAAACAGACCCAGAGGCTGACCAGCAAATCCACCTGCAGGGAAGCCAGACTCAAGCTGTTTGGGGATTTTGGAATGTGATTGGAATTCCTTATGGAAACAACCAGCGACCCACACCCCGCTTCCCGCCCCCCCCCCCCGCCAAAAGAAAAAGAAACATAAAGAAAAAGATACTGACTTTTAACTATGCCGGAACCGTGATCACAAAGAAGACACAACACCCCATTCCAAATCCCTTTCCCTCTGGCTGATTTCCAAACTCTTCCCTTCCTCCTGAGCTAGGGGCTAGGGTGAAGGTATTGATCAGAACTGGCTATGATGACTTTTCACATAACAAATCAAAGCGAATTCACTTGAAAGACATAAAAATAAGGAGTTCATATCCTCTGAGTGATGTAGGGTTCTTTTTATTTTCCCCTAACTTTTAAATATTAAAAACGTGTTTTTCTCATATTTTATATGAAAAAAAAAAAAGACTGACGTGACATTCTGCATTTCAGCCTTCCCTCAAAGTGAAAACAATACTGAGCAGCTCTGCCCCCCCCCCCCCAATTCTTGACCTATTCGCTTAAATTTGATTCAATGAACTGAATTCTGACTCTTCTTCAGTTCATGTCCTCCATGCTTCAGGAGCTTGCTAATGTTTCTCCCTCCTGGCTACAAACATAAAAACACACAAAAACAACACAAAGAGAGCTAATAGTCATTCTAAAGTCTACCGTTAAGATAATTAGTTTTGACTTTGAGTCTGTAGTCTTCCTTTATTTTATCTATGTGTACTTACAGTACATTTCTTTGTAAAAGATTATGATCATTTTCTATATACTAGAAAATTCCAATTAAAGGTTAAAGAATAAGACATCCTTAAGGAAAAAAAAAACGACAAAGTTAAGACAGCTGTGTTATTGAAGAGTTTATAGTGTAACAGTGACAGCACCAAACCCAGATGAAAGAATTATGAATTTCATGAAAACAGATAAAAATCCAATCAGAATAATGAGGCCTGCCCCACTGAACACCTGTTTATGGTCTTAATTTCGCCTTAAGAAGATACTATTGATGTCCTCCAACAACAACAAAAATCAATAATGGATCAATATGGATAAACGTGTTGGGTACGACCTTTTGTTCCAAGAGACAGTTAACAGCTGGGTTTAGTTTTACTGGGATTTACTTAAAGACTTGTAACAGTAAATAATGGCACATTTACGAATATTTGCCTGCTTTGATTTAGTGAGTTTGGCAGGTGGCTGTGTCCTTTCAATGGCATATGGCTTTGGGAAATTGCATCAATATATGCATACGATGTGTCTTCGTCTCTAGTTCAAGCGTCAAATTAATTAGCAAAGAATCTCTGGTTTAATGTTTTTGGAGCAAATATTCTCCAGCACTGCTTGAAGAAAATATCATGAAAAGACAAAAGAAAAAAAAAAAGGTAGAAGAGCCTGAAAAGTTTTGCAGGAATTTTTAAAAACAGCAGAATGCCTCAAATAGAGAGGCATCACTATTATCTCACGATCCCACAACACTGTAAGAGGCTTATCCAGATGTGTCTAATGAAGCAATGTTAACTTCTTTTCAAAGATAAATTACTTGTAAGTGTAGTATTAAATAGAAATGAAAGCACACGTTCAGTCTATCTCAATTGTTCCCATTAGGGTATTTCTGTGGTGTGCCCTTTGTAAGAAATGAGAGAAGTTCGTATATCCTTCAAGAGGATGTGAAACTAAATGAAAATGTGACGAAGTGCTCTGAATATATTTTTTGCTGTAATTCCGTTCATATTTCATATTTGGAAGGGGGAGAACAGCATAGAAAATCCAAAAACAGTCTATGGTAACAACTGAACAGGAGTTTGACTGTGGGGTTTTTGTTTTGTTTTGTTTTTGGTTTTTGGTTTTGTTGTCAAAACAGGCAACTCTTTTTTTTGTTTTGTTTTTACAAAACAGGCAACTCTTAATTACAGAGTCACATTAAGAAAGGCAAAGGTAATTTTTATAGGAACCATAATCAACCAAGCCCTATTCTGTTTTAAGATAATTTCTCAGAGAAATTCACCTTTGAGGATCAATGGGCATCATATTTTTGCAAATTATAGAAATCTGTAGATTTGGCTTCCTTTGCAACATCTTGTAGATCAGAGGAAAAACAGAAAAAGACAGTTCTGGCATATTTAAGAATAGAATAGAATTTAAGCTATTTCCAAAATATCTGGCAGATGCTACTAAGTTCCCTGAGTACTCCCTGCTTGCTTCTTTTATTTTATTTTTTGATACAGAAGAAATGTTCCATTGATAGAAAATTACACAACATTGTAAAGCCACAGTGTCTATTAAAATAAATGGATATTGCACTTGTTTTCCCTTTAGATATTTTGAATGATATTTCTCTTGCTTTCATATAGAGAGTTCATTTGACATGATTCCAGACATGTGAAACTCTAGGGACAAAGTGGCAAGAGAAAGCATATTAGTTGCTTTTTGAGTTTTACATTCTTACTGCTTAACATGGTCTGAAGTAGATTGTTTACAGCTTACATGGACCAGTAAATATATAAAGATGAACAATAATAAAATCTAACATGTCAACATTATACTACCATTAAATAATCATTTAAAATAATCATTTATTAACTAATAAAATGAAATAATATTTTATTAGTTAACTAAAATAAACTTTTAATTTGAAATACCAAGAAAAAGTCAAATGAGTTTTTAATCTGATCCTGAACTGGGGAGAATTATCCCACGTCAGAAGCCACATCCACAGAGGGGGAAGCCTTTCACATATTTTCTTTAGGAAAGAAACTGACCATATTCATTTTGGGCAAAACACACACACACACACACACACACACACACACACACACACTGTATATGTACATATACACACAGTTTAGAAAATCATCTCAATCCAGCTCTCATGTATGCTTGGAAAAAAAGTGCTTGGAAATCTTTGTTACTCATGGATCCCTTTCAGTCACCTAGCAACTTCTCTCTTTACTGCTGTTGTTAATTTCGAACATTCAGTGTTCAAAGTCAGTGTTCAAAGTCAAAGATTTGACAAAGCTGATGCAGATCGTAACTTTAAAACACAACGGAAACAAACACAGAAACCTCTAACAAATTCAAGTAAAATGGACCCTACCTTTTTTTTGAGAGTACGATGGCGATTGCACTTGAGAAAAAGTAGGCTTTTCTTCAGTGAAATACTCAGGTTGGCTGTATTGATTCAGGGTCATGTCCAAATCAGAGTCCTTGCTTTTCAGCATGTTTCCAGGGTAACTACAGGTATAAGGCTGATTCACTGCCCAGGCCTGTTCCATATATATGTTGTTACTGGGCACAGCCTGAACGTTGCAACCACTGTAACCCGGACTGTCTTCAAAATACGTGTAATAATCAGTGGGCTGCATGTAGCAATTGCTGCCGGCAGCTGGGTGCACTTCGTATACTTCTTGCATACAGTAGCTCATTTTGTGACCCTGGTCAGTTTCTACTTTACATATACACACACTCCCTGCATGCATTCACCAGTCCCATACGCCCTGAGAGCCGGGCATATACGCCGGGAAACGTCCATCCATACGCATGAAACGAGTAGGAAAGATGAATAAACACCACCACCAGCACAGCCACCCAGCCTGCTTTACTTTGGACTAGCACACTGATGTGCTAAAATCCTATTTAGATTGAGGTGTCTATTGAGCTCTCCTGCCATTCAAACATACTGGAAAGCAGATTTCTGACAATCAAAGGTCTTAAGCTGAGAACTCCCGGGGAAGATGGCACACAGGTAGAGATGACCGTCACCCAGCTGGAGGAGTGACAGCATGAAGGCTCCTGTTCCTCTGAAGCTGGGAAGATTCATTTTATATGCCGTTTTTAACCCCTTTTAAAGTGATTAGAAAATGATTACTCATTGTGATGTCATTTTGGTTGACAACGTAAGCATGAAACCTTGTAAAGACATCTTAGACAATATCCTTGGACACACAGAAAATCCTAAAATCAATAATCCAGTTTATTAGCATGACCCAGAGAAAATCCCAGCAATAATGAGACCGATGACTGACTCCAGAACATTAATCTAGTCATACGAGTGTTGCTGGTTAAGTCTGTTGAATGTTACTGATTGGCTTTTAATGGCAGGATCCCACCATCCTCTTATGACACACAGGTCCCGCAGTTTTAGAAACGTGCCAAGGAAAGCCACTTCTGAAATGCCACCTGTGTCTGTGCGTGAGTTCTGTTTTGTTCCTTGCAGCGGATAATTTTCTACCTCGTTGGCACTAATCTACATGAGACTTAAAGCTTAAATTAGCTTTGCTCATTTTGTTTCTATGTTTTGTTTATAAGCACAAGAGAGAGAGTATGCGCCTGCACCCTTAAATGAAGAACCCCCTCCATTCTGGCAGCTCCTCTCTCCGTTTGTGCTTAACAACACTCTTAGAGGTGGTATGTGGGAAACTGTACATTTATCGTTTTGTTCCAATCAGATCTGTTTTTGAAATTATTTTCAAGCTTAAATGTGATTTAAGTAGTATTCACATGCTTGAGGTTTAAAGACAGTCATCTTTAAGAGGGAAAAGCATTTTCTATAAGAACCACCATATCTTTTAACTAAGATGCAAACAAATATCAAATCAGACCCTAATTGCTTGCTAAGATGATTACTAAGGGTTTTTTCCCCCATGTGGGTGAGCATGTGTATGCCAACCATGTGCCTGTGTTCTAGATTGTGGTTCAATAAGGGCCACGGCTGCTTTCTTTGAAGCTAGGGGCTCTTTCTCTTTCTTCCAGAGACGCAGTTTGCATGACTGGGACTCAGGTGGTGATATTTATGTTTGGGTTCCTGACGGTCCGTGAATGTGTGACCTTGTTGTTATTTCCCTTCTAAGCAACCACAGACAATGTAATATTGTAATACTCAGCAATGAGACCTCCTCTTTGGAAATGAAACTCCCGTCAGCTGCAACATGGGATTCTGGGACAGGGATCTATGACCGGAGAAAGGAGAGTATGAATGACAGTCATTCAACAAACACCTACGGCGTGTCTGTTAAGTGCAAAGCAGGGAGATGGTGGGAGCAGAGATGGCTGTTCCAAAAGTTGATCTGGCCCCTGCCACTAAGTAGCTCAGTAGCACATGTGTTCCATATGCTAAGTCAGTGGGCCACTGACATGCAAGAGAGTCTTTAAGTGCTGATGATTTTATCTTATTTGAGAAAGAGAGAGAGAGAGAGATAGAACGAGCAGGGGGAGGGGCAAAGGGAAAGAGACAAGCAGACTCCCTGATGGGTTAGAAGCCAGACATGGGGCTCAATCCCAGGATCCTGGGATTTTTTTTTTTTAAGATTTTGTTTATTCATTTGACAGGGAGAGAGATCACAAATAGGCAGAGAGGAAGGCAGAGAAAGAGGGGGAAGCAGGCTCCCCGCTGAGCAGAGAGCCTGATGTGGGACTCGATCCTAGGACCCTGAGGACCATGACCTGAGCCGAAGGCAGAGGCCCAACCCTCTGAGCCACCCAGGCGCCCAAAGACCCTGGGATTTTGACCCTGGGATTGTGACTTGAGCCAAAGGCAGTCACTTAACTGACTGAGCCACCTGGGGGTCCTGAGTGCTAATGCTTTTGTAAACATAGATATGGAGCCACTGATCTAAGGGAAGCGAGCAAGCAACAAATGAGACAGAATGGGAAGAAGCCCAGGCCGATCCTGTGGATGTTTAGTAATAAGTCTCCTAGAAAAATTGCAAGTGAACTGTAAGACAAGTAAAAGAATGTTTTCCAAATTGGTATATTTGAATCGGGAAAAGCAAATGCTGTATCCCAGACAGCATGAAAGTGACCATAAGGAGTAATGAACATAGTTAACATTCTAATAAGAGTGTTTTTACTCCCTGATTACTCTTAAAGTAAATAAAAGATTTATTCACAAGTGCTTTTAAGAACACATACACATAACATTACAATTAACATTTTCTCCCTGCTGAAAATGTCAAAACATTTCATTGGAAGCAGTGACTATTTTCTGAAAACCCCGGGAAAAAGGATCCAGGCCTTATGTTTTTTGTCTGATTTCATTTATTTATCTCAAATTTCCCCAAACTAATCTGAAAATTAACCTTTCAATAAAGCAGTTTTCTTTCCTGGCAAACACACATGTTCCAAGTCCTCTTTTTCTGGTCCCGGAGCTACATGGTGGATCCGTCCAATTCTGAATTTTTGCCAGTGCATTTACTGGCTCCCTTTCTATTTCATTGAAGGCACAGATCCAAGCAATTTCTTGCTTTTCACCAGTAACAATATCAACCAAAGCCAGTGTCTCAACTTTCATGCCAAAGGAATACTTAAAAGCAATTTTCAGAAATCTCCAAATGTGCTTGGAAAATCAGAGTGGTATTCTGCCCCCAAACTGGATATACATACTGCAGCGAAAAGGGAAAGAACGACTCCAAAACCTTTTTCCCTCAATTTTTACAAAACGTGTGGAAGACCCCTCAGCGTCACAGAATTAAAACAATCCTGCATTCCCTCAGAAATCTTTATACAGGAAAAGAAGAAGTTTCAAATCATATTTAAGAGAACTCCATCCCTAACTTTTATCTTTTGGAAAAAACTACAAAATTTTCTGGAATGCACTCCTTCTTGTTCCAAGAATGGGGGATATTCTTTATGTGTAGCAAGAGCATGAAACTCTCATTCCTATGAGCTGAAAATGGAGTCCAGCACTCACACTGAATTTGAAATATGGCCCCTCACTCCCTGATAAAAGCAATCACAGTGCTGTCACTCGTGATCGATCTGGCATGCTTCTCTGTAAAGTCGATAAAGCAATTTAAACATTATGTGTCACAAACTAGGTGAACTTCAGTAGGATTGTTTCCTTATTTCCCTGGCTGACTATTCCAATTAAGTTACTTAAGGGGGAGCTTGAGAATTGTTTGACCCATCGTGCATCAAACTGCCGGAAATAAACTTGGGAGGGCTTTAATAATTCTCATTAGAAGTGTTCCAATCAATAATAATTTATTATGTAAATACATTTCTGTCTTCGGCTGGAAGGAAATAACCTAAAAGGATAAGACTAATGATATTGCTTGGAAAACCTCATAGGTGAACAAACCTTCAAGGTCTCTGAAGGAGGAAAGTGGCTTCTTTCACTCTTTTCCTCTGTTTTCAGCTGTGCTGTTTCTTTCTTTCTTTTTTTTTTTAAAGATTTTATTTATTTGACAGAGAGAAACACAGCCAGAGAGGGAACACAAGCAGGGGGAGTGAGAGAGGGAGAAGCAGGCTTCCCGCCGAGCAGGGAACCCGATGTGGGACTCGATCCCGGGTCTCCGGGATCATGACCTGAGCGGAAGGCAGTTGCTTAACCAACTGAGCCACCCAGGCGCCCCAGCTGTGCTGTTTCTTAAATAAGGCTGCACATTGGCATCACCCATGTACTTTTAAAAAAGTCGATGCCTAGGTATCATGCTCAGAAATTCTGATTTAATCAGGATGGCCTGAAACCTGAGCATCAAGATTTTTTTTTTTTAAGTTCCTTGAGTTATTTCCACAGGCAGCCAAATCTGAGAACTGCTAATTCTACTGTGTGCCCAAGCATGGCCCCTTTGCCACATGCCAGGGCGTCCCTCATACTTAAGTTTTTCTTCATTTGCAGTTTTGCTGTATATTTCCCTTAGTTATTAAAAATTTACTCTCTAAACCTCAGCCTGGCTTCACCTGTTGTTGAATTGTGTGGTGGAGCAGAGGGGACAGGCCACAGAGAGAGACCAGGAAAGAACTAATCCAAGCAAGTATGGTGAGGGTGGCATGGGAGTGTGGGAAGGGTCTGCCTAGCAAGCTGGGCATGGCAGCATGGGAGAGGGGACCTGTGAGTTGGATTTTGAAGAGTGCCCAGAACTTCAACACTGGAGGCCAGAGATACAAGACAACTGAGTAGAAATGTCTTGGGGAGAGTATTATCAACGAAACTTGCAAAAAAGGCACATAAAGATAATTAATAAACATGAAATGTTTATGCTAACTTCTCTAATAATTTTTCTTTCTTTCTGCTTTAGTAATAGAATGTCAAAATTTTAGTTGTGCAATGGCCTTTGGGAAGAAACTTTTATTTCCAAGTCTCCCTTGCACCTAGAAGTGTCTGTGTGAAAAACTTCTGGCCATTGAGATGTAGCAGAAGAAATGTGGTAAGGCAGTTTCTACGAAAATTAAAAAATAACTGGTGCATGCCATTTGCTGCTTGTTTGTTCCACCAGCTGTTCAAATGTGGATATGCGAGCTGGAGCCCCAGCCACTGTTTTGGCCTATTAGAATGACTGCTGTACTCTAGATGGTCGAAAAATGAGGTAGAAGGAACTTGTTGAACCTAAAACTGCCATGGAACTGCCATACTAGTCTAGACTGTGAAACTGTACCTTTTTCCCCCCCAAAGATTTTGTTTGTTTGTTTGTTTGTTTATTTATTTATTTATGAGAAGCGACAGCATGAATGGGGAAAGGGACAGAGGAAGAGACAGAAGTAGACTCCCCCCTGAGCAGGGAGCCCTATCATTATTGAAGTGTCTTAGGCTCTGTCTTGGGCCTTCTTTTTTGAGTCTGCATTTTCACTCTAGGGTAGGAATCAGCAAGCTTTGGCTGACAGATCAAACATGGGCCACTACCTGTTTTGTAAATAAAGTTTTTTTTTTTTTATTGTTACTTAAATTTTTTTCCCCAGTATTCCAAGATTCATTCCCCATTCCCCACACCCAGTGCTCCATGCAATAGGTGCCCCCAGTACCCACCACCAGGCTCTCCCATCCCCCTACCCCCTTCCCTCCAAGTCCCTCAGTTTGTTTCTGTGTCCAAAGTCTCTGTTGTTTCGTTTCTTTCCCTGGATTACCCTACTTCCCATTTACTTTCCTTCTCCTACAAGTAGAGAAAGTCAAGTATCACATGGTTTCACTTACTTGCGGTGCATAAGGGGTAACCTAGAGGACAGTAGGAGAAGGAATGTAAATAAAGTTTTATTGAAACACAGTCATGCTCATTCATTTACATAGAAACTCAAAGTCCTCCTCTTTTTAGCTTGTACTCTAACTTTGTTTCTAATTTGCTTTTTTCTCCTTTAGTATTTGATAAAAGCTTTTTGATAGTGCCAGTCTGGTACAGCTCTATGAAAGGATACTGAGGGGAGGCTTTTGTTTGCAATCCATCACCAAGCAGAATTCGCATTTATGAAAATGCTCTTGAAAAAGTGGCAACATGGTTTATTGGTATAAGGGGAATGAATTGTGATCGGGGTGCACTGGGAAAGAGCCCTGATGAGAACACTGAAGTGGGAACAAGACACTCCTGGGGCCCAAGATGTTGGAAGCAGTCCCAGTAACTGAACTGAGAGCTGTCCAAGGAGAAGGAGGTTCTCACAGTGCAGTCCTGGTAGCTTCCTCAGCATGGACACTCTTTCCAGGCCTAACGTCTAGAGGTCATGTTTTATTTCATTAAGGTTGAATGGCTGTCCTAGCACAATCATGCAGAAGATACCACAGACCCAGTTACAACAGCTTTCTGCTAGATGAAATATGTCAATTTAGAGAATGAGTGGGTTAAACCAAACTGCCCTTTGTAGTTCCACAGAGATTGTAAAATAGACTCCGGAAGCCTTAGGTCAGTGGTTCTAGAAGTGCGGCTCCTGAGCTAGCCGCAGTCCCATCTCCTGGAACTTGTTATAAATGTAAATTCTCCAGCCCTGCCCCAGACCCACTGAACCAGCCTCAGCCAGTTGAGGCCAGCAGTGCGTGTGGGGACATGCCCTCCCAGGGATTCTGCTGCAGGATTAAGGTTTGAGAACCAGATCTAGACCAAATGAAAAATGTATGTATACAGAAGCAAATACAGACTAGCTCCCTTACGGCTGGGGGTTGAAAGAGAAGTAAAGCTTCTGATATATATTTTAGATCAACGTTATCAGCGTTGAATTCTTCTCTTTTCTAAGCCAACAGAGGAAGGTTTGCTCTTTTCCATGAATGAACATTTGATTCAAAAGCAAATAATGGCTAATATAGTCTGACGAAGTTTGCATCATAGTCTAGAAAACATACGATAAAGTTTCAGTTTGGTGTAACTTTAATTGGAACATTGGCTAAATAATAGTTACAAGGTCTGTTGCATGTTATCTTCCTAACCAAACCATACTACTGGTGGTGAAGATACTTCCATTTACTTTACAGAGTGGAAAATGAGGGGTTGGTTTTCTCACCCTTATGTAACAGCCAAGGAAAGATGTTCATATAGAGATTTTGGCTCTTGATTTGCTATTCTAGAGCTTGCTTGTCCCATCACTGCTTTTCTAAGAGAAAATTATTAATCGTTTTTTTTATATATATTTTTAAAGATTTTATTTATTTATTTGACAGAGAGAAACACAGCTAGAGAAGGAACACAAGTAGCGGGAGTGAGAGAGGGAGAAGCAGGCTTCCTGCTGAGCAGGGAGCCCGATGCGGGACTCGATCCCGGGTCTCTGGGATCATGACCTGAGCTGAAGGCAGACGCTTAACAACTGAGCCACCTAGGCACCCCTATTAATAGGTTTTGACATAAATTCAAGTCACTATAATGATTCATCTGTTTTTCCAAAGGTGAGCTTACTTTAATGGCTCTTTAAATGTTTATTTTGATCGGTATATTTCCCTCTACCTCTAGAAAAAAAAACCCTTCAATATTTTATGTTTTATGAATATCATTTATGCTTTGCATGAATATCATATAGCCCCTCATTTTATGTACTTTTTAATTGGTGAAAGCAAGTAGATCCATTTTGATTTAGTTTAATGTGTTAAGATGATTATTTCATTGTAATTCACACTGATGGACTTGATTTGAAAAGTTGAGTGGTTGTTTGAGTGGAATGGCTTTGACATTTAACAGCTATAGTATACTTTCTTTATTCCAGAATAACATGACAGAGATTAATTTTAAAACAAATTTCCCTAATAATAGGAATAATGAATGAATGATTGAGTCATCTGCATTATACTTTGCTTTTTCACCTTTAAGAACAACCAGTGCAAAATCAAGGCTCTGCCACAATTGATGTCGTTTTCAAAAGATTTATTCTTTGTTCATTAAAGGCTCCATTCTTACACTTATACTTAAAAATGCTATGAAGAATAATGAAAGGTAAAAAGTTCAAACAAAGTAATGCAGCATGCTACGATATGGGTGAACCTCAAAAACAACATGCCAAGAGAAAGATGCCAACTCTGTTGTGTGATTCCATTTTTGTGCAGTGCATTAAAGGCCCATCTGTAGGGACAGAAAGTAGATGAGTGGTTTGCCAGGGACTGGATACAGAAAGGCGGAGTCACTGTAAGTCAACTGCAAGCTTCTTTGGGGTGATGGAAATGTTCTAAAATAAGATTGTGGCGATGACTGCAAAACTCTGTAAATACACTAACAATTATGGAACTGTACACTTAAAAGAGAGGGATTTTATGGTATATAAATTGTATCTTAATAAAACTTCATGAAAATAGATGTGGGCTTACAAATAGCTTGAGCTAATTAAATGATCAAAATAAAAAAATTCAAAAGGTTATGTCATTCGTATATCAATACCATGTATAGGAGGAAGACAGGACCTTCCTCTGAAATCGGCAACCCAACTGAAAAAAACGTATCCACAAGCAGAAGACAGTATCTGACATACCAAATACTTCATATGTTCAGTGAATATGGAGTGAAGTGGAATTACTGTTTCTGAAACAGCACAGGTAAAATTCTTTATTATTCTTCTCTAAGACAAATGTCAGTCAGTCAGTAGAATTTTCACTACTGCTTGGCCGTCAACAAAGTTGTCACACGTTTCAAGCCTAGAGACCCAAAGCTCGTCCAACATGTCTGTTTGGAAACCCCACGCTGGAAGCAGTGTCATTGAACTTCTTATCCTCAACACGCAGTGCAGCACAGGGCACACAGAATACACTTAAGAACATTTTTGTATGAATCAAGATGATCTCAACCTCTGGTGAATCACACGGGCGTGTTCTGAAGCTGTAGTAAGTAAGAGACGGTAGCTTCCAATAGGTGCTCTAGTCTTAGTAACATTTTATAATGAGGAAAGAAATGATTCAGTCCGAGGGGGAATGGAGAAACAAGCACAGAGAAAGTGATACTTGGACGGGGCCTTCATGGAAAATGTGAATAAAAGAGGATTTGTAAATGAGCTTTCAAAAAGGATCTACTTCACGTTGGTACCCTAAGAACCACATCTAGAAATGGTGAATTGAATTTCTTCATTTTATTTCAAATATCAAAATAATCTAGAAAGATACATAGTAGATATCAAGATTAACTGAAGATACATTCCAATCTTAATTGTTTTGTCATTCAATAGGATTGGATTATAGAAAGAAAAGAAGGTCTAGTTAAAGCATGAAAAATAAGTGAAGAGGCAGCATCTGTGTATTATTCTCAGAAGTCTTCAGACTGCAGAGAATCTGCTTTCTGTCCCTTACTACAACGAAGAAAGGTGTCCCCCAGGGAGGTTGTTCCAGCCTTAAAAATCTCAGAGGTGACAGACTCTTGAAACATTCATCCTTAGGCTATTGAATGGATGCTTAATAAGTGGGCTTCTAGAAAATACACTTTCTTCCAGCCCTGTGAGATAATGAATGAGCTCATCAATAATGAAAACTCCTCACATGAACATGTAGGTGGTTTGGAAGAATGCAAACCATTTCTGAATCACACACTTAAATTTTTATAGGAATAGAAAATATCATGGGATACAACAATTTTTTTTAGCCTTTTTTGCCAAAAATACATAATCTGATTCTAATCATGAGGAAACATCAGGCACACCCAAACTGAGGGATGCTCTACAAAATCACAGGCCTGCATTCTTCAAATATATCAATATCATGAAAATGAAAAAGGTCGTGACATCCCATTACAGATTAAAGCAGATGAAAGAGATGCAAAAGCTACATGAAATACATAATTCTGGCCTGGGTCCTGGACCAGAAACAGAACATATGCTAGTGGCCTGGACCAGCCCTGTCAGAAGGGAGGACACCTATGAAAATCTCCAGGGACAGTTCTTTCTCTGGCCCTGGTCTCAGCCTCTACCTCTCCTCCTGGGGTGAACAAGGGGGTGGGGAGGGGACAGTTTGTGAAATTTACATAAAGTCTGTAGATTAGACAATAGAAGGCATCAATGTTAAACTTCCCGATTTTGAGAACTGTACCATGGTTTTTAAAGAGAATTTCTTTGACTTTAGGGAACACTCTAAAGTATTTAGAGTTCAATGAGTATGATATCTGTGACTGACTCTGAAAAAAAATCTGTATCTATACAAAGAGACGCAGACATACGTTCACACATGCACTGTGCTAAGGCAAATGTGACAAAATATTAATAACTGGTGAGTCCAGATGAAGGGTACCTGGGAGTTCTCTGTATTATTCCAGCTTTTTGGTAAAGCAGAGAGTACTTTAAAATCACACATAAAGATACTTAGGAATAAACCTAACCAAAGAAGTCAAGGATCTATACTCGAGGAACTACAGAACACTCATGAAAGAAATTGAAGAAGACATAAAAAGATGGAAGAGCATTCCATGCTCATGGATCGGAAGAATAAACATTGTCAAAATGTCTATACTGCCCAAAGCAATCTACACTTTCAATGCCATTCCGATCAAAATTCCACCAACATTCTTCAAAACGTTAGAACAAACAATCCTAAAATTTATATGGAACCAAAAAAGACCCTGAATCGCTAAGGAATTGCTGAAGAAGAAAAGCAAAGCTGGGGGCATCTCATTACCTGACTTCAGGCTTTATTACAAAGCCATGATTACCAAGACAGGATGGTACTGGCATAAAAACAGAGAAACAGACCAATGGAACAGAGTGGAGAGCCCACATATGGACCCACAAATCTATGGTCAAATCATCTTTGACAAAGCAGGAAAAAAATATCCAGTGGAAAAAGGACAGTCTCTTCAATAAATGGTGCTGGGAAAATTGGACAGCTACATATAGAAGAATGAAACTAGACCATTCTCTTACACCACACACA